>CAUYPK010105616.1:0-10649 GCA_963574355.1 Loris lydekkerianus
GTAAATGTAGAATATAAATGTCTTAACACAATAACTAAGAAAATGCCAGGAAGGCTATGTTAACCAGTGTGATGAAAATATGTCAAATGGTATATAAAAGCAGTGTATGATGCCCCATGTTCACATTAATGTACACAGCTATGATTTAATAATAATAAAAAGAAAGAAAGAAAAATGAATAAATAACAAGTGTTGACAAGAATGTGGAAAAATTGGAACCCTATAGTACACTGTTGGTGGGATTGTAAAATGGTACAGCCACTATGGAAAACATTAGAGGTTTCAAAAAATTTAAAATAGTTCTATCATATGATCATGTAATACTACTTCTGGGTATAAAGCCAAAGGAACTGAACAAGAATCTAGAAGAGATATCTGCACACCCGTATGCATTACATTATTTCAAAATATCAAAGATATGAAAGCAACCTAAATGTCCATCAACATATGAACAAATAAGGAAAAAATAGTCTTGACACACAAATGAATATTACTCAGCCTTAAGAAGGAAGGAAATCCTGGCACATGCTACAAGGATGAACCTTAAGGACATTATGCTAAGTGAAATATAAGCAGTCCCTGGGTTACAAACAAGGTAAATCCTGTAGGTTTCCCCTAAAATTGAATTAGTACGTAAGTTGAACAGGTACATTTACCTATTACCTAGCCTCCATTTGTAACTGCAAGTCCCATGTCAATTGGATGTTTATAACTCAGAGACTTACTGTAATAGCCTCTGCTCATAAGTCCAAGTTATACGTAAGTCAAATGTTCGTAACTCAGGGACTGCCTAGAAACCAGTTAAAAAAAAATTCTCCATAATTCCACTAATACAAGGTGCTAAAGTAACCAAACTCATAAAAACAGAACAAAGAATCATGGTTGCCAAGGGATAGAAGGGGACTACAGGGAGATGCTATTCAATGCTTAAAAAATTTCAGTCTTGCAAAACAAAAAAAGTTCTAGAGATGTGGTATACATAGTTAACAATATATCCTATACACTTAAAACTTGTGGCTCAGTGGGTAGGGTGCCGGCCCCATATACTGAGGGTGGCGGGTTTGAACCCAGCCCCAGCCAGCTAAAACAGCGATGAAAATTGTAACAAAAAATAGCTAAGCGTTGTAAGGGGTGCCTGTAGTCCCAGCTACTCAGGAGGCTGAGGCAAAAGAATCGCTTAAGCCCAAGAGTTGAAGGTTGCTGTGAGCTGTGACACCACAGCAGTCTATCGAGGTTGAGAAAGTGAGACTGTCTCAAAAAAAAAAAAAAAAAAAAAATGGTAAGAGGGTAAATACAAGTTGTGTTTTTTATCACTATAAAAAAGAGAAAAAGAGGGTCAAGACAAAGTGGTACAGAGATATAAAGGGAAGTTTCATTATAGCAATGCAGTCAATTCATTAGGAAGATATAACAAAGATAAATGTGTATGTACCTTATAACAATAATGCTTTAAAATACAGCAGAACCTCCATAATTAACCACGGCCCTGCACTGACCACCTCCTTAAGTAGACATCAGACATGCACCACATGTGTGTTATCAGCACCAATAGGCTTCGTTCCTTATATTGACCACCTCCATATACTGATCATTTTGTTACAGTCCCTTGGGTGGTCAACTAACAGAGGTTCTACTGTACATAAAGCAAAAACTGCATATTTCATTGGAGAAATAGACAATTCCATAATTGTCTATTTAATACCCTGTCACAGCAATTGTTAAAATAACTAGACAAAAATATCAATAAGGCCCCGACACAGTGACTCACATCTATAATCACAGGACTTTGGAAGGCTGAGGCATAGAATCATTTGAGGCCAGGAATTTAAGATAAGCCTGGGCAGCATGTTGAGACTTTATCTCTGCAAAAAATTTTAAAATTAGCCAGATGTGGTTGCATGTGCTTACTGTCCTAGCTATTCAGGAGGTTGAAGCAGGAGGGTGGCTTGAGCCCAGAAGTTCAAGGTTACTGTGAGCTATGATTATGCCAGAGTGATGTCTCTTGAAAAAAGAAAAAAGAGGTCAGTAAGGAAATTAAACATCTGAAAATAACAACCAACTTGACCAAACTGATATTAGAATATCACTCTACAACAGTAGAATATACATTCTTTTCAAGGGCCCATGGTACATTCAAAGACATTGGGTTGTGAATAAATTTGCAAGGACTGATGATGTTCTTTGGCCTGAAGAGAATTAAATAAGTCGTTAACAATATGATATCTAGAAAACTCCCAAATATTTGGGAATTAAATAGAAAATGGGCAGAGAGGAATCGGATTCATCAAGTGTAGACAACTTTCACTGTAAAAGGGATCAGAGAGAAATGGGATAATGACTGAAGGAAAAAATCATGGCTCTGCTCTGTAAAAACCCTACAGTGTGGGTCTCGCAGACCACAGAGTAAGATCCATCCTTTCATAATAGTCCAACCTCCTTTCCCCACCTGAGTTTCCATCACTTCCCCCATGAACTTCCCTTCCCAGTTAAAAAGAACAATTCCTCATATTCTCATAATCACTCACTCACACAGTCTAGCTGTGTGCCAAGCACTGCTAGTGATCTAGAGGGCCAGATAAGGTGCCTATGCCTGAAGAACTATCTTAGCCAGTGGGACTGTCAGACAGTTGGAATGCATTGTGCAAGCAATGGACTCCTCCTGTATAAAGCACTCTGGAAGTAATTCCACCAGTGAAAACTCAGGAATGCTCTGCAGTAGACAAATTGTTGTAACAAGGCATCTTTTGAGACAAAGGGGGAAACACCAGGAACACTAAATGAGATTAAAGAAATTTTGTTAATTCTGTTGAGTATGATAATATCAGAATTGTTTAATCTTATTTATAAGAGGTGCATACTGAAGTATTTACAGATGAAATGATAGCACATTTGGGATTTGTTTTAAAATAGTAATACTTCCATAGAGAAGTGCCACACCCAGGTTTTACTTCATTCCTAATTCACAACAGCTCCGTGAGGTTAAGTACCTTACTCAAAGTGACAGAAAGAGGCAGACTTGGACTTGAACTCATCCTATGGAGGGTCTAGAGAAAGAGACTATTCCAAAGAGATACAAATTTGAGGTTGCTGATTTAGAAAAAAAAAAAAAAGATGGGTTACTCATAAGTGGTGAATGTGAGTGATGAATCCATGCAACTTCACAGCTACTTTGGTGTATGTTTGCACTGTTTTCATACCAAAAAGATAGAAATAAGAACATTACGTCTGGATACCTTGTGCCCCACAATCTCCCCCCCCATGCCCAGAAATTCAGAGTCAGTCAATAGGCTCCTAGGCTTTCTCCTTTCACCATTCTACTTGCTCCCCAACCATGCTCCTGACAGGGTTCAGTAGGATGCCCAATAACACCCAGTGATATCAGACCCCTGTCTAGTTCGCCTCAACCCACCAAGGTGCCACAGGACCGCAGGCCCCAAGACCACTGACCCGAGTGGCAAATCCCTAACTGTCCCTACACGAAGAAAACCAAGTCCTTATATTTGACACAAAACAATCCTCCCTCACAAACCCTGGTCCTAATGGACAAGCTCCACCTTTACAAACACAGTATGCCAGGCACACGACCCTGACAAACAACAGGATTAATGCTCAAGCCCTGTGCCCCTCACCAACAGGAATGTTTGCTCTAACTGAAGATATGTATGGATCGACGTATCACCTACCCCAAAGGCACACTGGCCCAGCCATCTCCTGGTCTCAATAGCGAGGTGGGAGGGGTGAGATGTTGTCTGGGTGCCCCAAGCAGAATCCACCCCATATCTCCCAAAGGACTGGGGACTCGCCAGAGGAGTAGCCCGGGAAATAGGCCTAGGCCAGCCCTGGCCCCTGCAGTACAGGATACTGTGCCCAAAACCCCGTAAGAAAAGAAAGCCACAGTGCCTCCTTCCCATCCGAGGACCTCTGGAGGTATCTCTCTCCCAGTTGGACCGCACGTGCCCAGACCCCATACCCGAAAATCAAAAATCAAGTAATATGTCCCAGCCACCTGGACCTCTCCCCCACACACTTCCGCACCCATAGTCCTAGTCGCCCTTCCTGGGAGGGGGGGGGAGGGACACGCTCCCTCACCAGAAGCACAGAAGAATGCACCAAGCGGCTCTCACTGCCCCCAAGGCGCGTAACTACACTACCCAAACTGCCCCAGGGCGCATGACTACCCTACCTAGAATGCCCTGGAGCGAGGGACCACATTACCCAGAATGCGCGGGGAATCGAGACTACATCACCCAGAATGCCGCCAGAGGCGGCACCACAACGTCCAGACTTCTCACCCCTGGACCCTGAGGTTCAGGCAACAGGATCTAGTTCTCCTTACCTGCAGCTCCTTACCCCTGCGGTCTCCTGAATGACAGTTGCTTAAGCTCTTGGAGAAATTGTGGAAAATCAGAAAGTAAATATCAAGGTAACTTTCAGATCATGAAAAGGGTGGTTGAGGTGAGCCTTAAGCTACTTCCCTTTTAAAAACTTATTTGGACCTCATAATTTTAATTTACTTTTTAAAAAAGCTGTTAGTTACCTGGATGTTAATTTGTTCTCCATCATGCAAATTCACAGAAATAACACAGAAATAGCACAGATAATAGAAATAAAAGACCGGGAACTAAAACATTTATTATAACTATAATCCGTATGTTCAAGAAGCTACAGGAAAGATTGAACATGTAAGTAGGGCTATGAAATATAATAAAAGATAATCAAATTGAACTTTTACAAGTGAAAATTACAATGTCTGAAATGAAAAATACACCAGGTGGTAGGGCTAATTTTATGGGTCACCTTGGCTAGGATACAGTCACCAGTTGTTTGGTTAAATACTAGGCTAGGGGGGAGAGTTGGGGAGGGGGAGGGGAGAGGAAAGGAAAAGAGGAAAGAGAAAAAGAAAGAAAAAAGTTATTATGAAAATTATAAACAAATACATCAAAGCAGCCCAATGAAACCCAAGAAAAAGAAACAAGAAGAAAACAACACCAAGGTACACCTGCTTGAAACAAATCAGTTATAAGGAAATTTGTTTTAAAAAGCCAGAGAAGAGACATTATGTGCTGATAAAGATACCATATTTCATGCTGTAAAAAATTAAAGGCAAAAGGAACAACATCTTTAATGAAGTGAAAGAAAATATCTCAACCTAGAAATCTTTATCCAGTGAAAAAACAAAGGCAAAAGACCAAAATCTGAAAGAATTAATTATCAGCCATACTGCATTACAATAAAATATTAAAGGATGCCCTTCAATAAGAAGGGGAAAAAGATAACAGATAGAAATAGGGATCTGGAAATAGGAATAGGAATGCAAAGCACTAGAAAGAGTAAGTAAAAGCCATATCTCTATTCATATTTCCCCAACACATAATTAACTGTTTAAAATAGTAAGAATGTGTTATGTTTCTAGCATATATAAGAGTAAAATGCGTAACAATAATACCAGGAGATCCAGGGCCAAAATGGAAATACATTGTTGCAAGTTTTTTCTACTTCATATAATAGAAGTAGAAAGGTAAATTTGAAGGTAAATTGTGATGAGTTAAAGATGTATACTATAAACTCAAAGATACCACTAAATTAACACAACAAATATATACCTAATAAACCAAAGACAAACAAATTTATAAAAAAATTAAACGACAAAGATTTCCAGATTATATAAAATATAACAGGACCCAACTATGTGCCATCCATAAGAAGTCCACTTTTAATATAATACATATATAGGTTAAAAGTAAAAATATGAGAAAAGGTACAAACACTAATTTTTAAAAAAGGAGGAGGGGCTTCATTAATAGACAAGGAATATTACCAGAGACTTTGACAAGGAATCCTACCATAGACAAAAAGAATCACCATATTCCAGGTCATAAAAAAGTTTCAACAAATTAAAAGAATTGAAGCCATGTAAATTATGTGTTGTAACAATACCCAAACTAGAATAAACATATAAAGATACCTGGAAAATCTCTAAATATTTGGAAATTAACCAATATTATATAATACTACCTAAGAACAACATACCTCATCATTTATTCAAGTCCTTTTAAATGTCTTTTGTTGTGTTTCCATCTTTTCATATATTATGTTTATCTTTCTTAGGTCTACTCTAGTTAGTTTACATTGTTATTATTATTGCTTTAGTGAATAAGGTCTTATATGCCGTTTTAAATTCTAACTGACTTTTATTAGTGAATAATAACATTGATTTTGTGTAATTTATTTTGTATCTCTTCATATCACTAAACTTAATATTTCCAGTAATTTTTAAGTGATTATCTTTACTTTTTTTCAACTATGTGATTGTATTATCTACAAAGAATAATATATTTTCTTATACCTTTAAAATATTTAAAGTCTTTCATTTTTATTTTGGCTAACTGTGTTGACTAACACTTTCAGAAAATTGTCAAAGATGCAATATCTGGAAAAAATATATTAATACACACACACTTTGATCAATATAAAAACAGGAAAACTTGTAACAAAATGTAACATAAAACAGTTATATGCTTAGCATATAAAAGTTCTTATAATTCAATGCACCAATCAATTCAGGAAAGGGCAAAGGAAATGAACATGTAATTACCTTTTAAAGTACTAGGAAACATAAGAAACTGTATTTGGGGGATGGCGCCTGTGGTTCAAAGGAGTATGACGCTGGCTCCATTTACTGGAGGTGGCAGGTTCAAACCCAGCCCTAGCCAAAAACTGCAAACAAAAAAGAAAACATATTTGGGCTGGGCATAGTGGCTCAAACTTATAATTCTAACATTTGGGGGAGGCTGAGAAAGGAAGATTACTTGAGACCAGCAGGATTGAGTCCAGTTCATGCTTGCCATCTGCAGAGATTTCCCGTCTGCTTAGTTATGGGAAATCATGCTGAGATGACTGAGGCTGTGATGAAGAGAGCAAGGGAACTATCCAATAAACTCTATTGATGCCTTAAGCTTTGAAACCACAGAAGAAAGTTGAAAAAACTACTATCAACAATGGTGAAAACTTGACTGTGTGGTAATAAGGCATCCTATGAGAAAAGATCAAAAGGATTTAGTTTTGTAACTTTGGCGTCTGTGGCTGAAGCGCATGCTGCCACAGCTGTAAGATCTCATTCAATTGAAAGAATCATTGAGTCCAAATGGGCTGTAGAAAAAGAGGAATCTTTAAAATCTGGGGCTCATGTAATTGTAAAGGCTAGAAACATCACCTTACAGATTACATTGAGAAATATGAATAAGTGAATACCATTTGAGATGTCTACTGATAGGCAGTCTGGAAAGAAAAGAGGCATTTGCTTTGGGGGGTTTTGTTGTTGTTGTTGGTGGTGGTGGTGGTGGTGGTGGTGGTGGTGGTTTTTTAGACAGAGTCCCCACTCTGTCACCCTGGGTAGAGTGCCCTGGTGTCATCATACCTCACAGAAACCTCAAACTCCCAGGTTACACCAATCCTCTTGCCTCAGCCTTCCAAGTAGCTGAGACTACAGGCATCCACCACCATGTCCCACAAGTTTTTCTACTTTTTAGTAGAGACAAACTGCTCAGACTGGTCTTGAATTCCTGAGCTGAGCAATCTGCCTGCCTTGGCCTCCCAGAGTGCTAGGATTACAGGAGTGAACCACTGTGGCAGGTTTGCTTTTTTGCTTTTGATGACCATAATCCTGTGGATTAAATTGTACTGTGGAAATACCATGCCATCAGTGGTCTTAATCCTTTAGGAAAGTTTTTGTCATGATAAGAAATGAAGGAAATCAAAGTTCTAAGAGTTGTAGAAGAGACAACTTTGGTTTGGGGGATTCATGTGGTGGCTGTGGAAATTTTGGACCAGGACCAGGAAGTAACTGTAGAGGAAGATCTGATAGATGTGAAAGAGGCCATAGGTTTGGGGATGGCTATAATGGGCATGGAGTAGGACCTGAAAGTGGTGATTTTAGAAGTAATACTAGTTGTGTACTAGGAAGAAGGGATATAGCGGTAGAAGATCTGGCTATGGCAACTATGGGGGGAGCTTTTGGAAGTGGTTATGACAACTGTAAGAGAAATTTATGAAAATGGAAATTACAATAATTCTGAAAATTATAACCAGCAACCTCTATCTATGGTCCAGTGAAGAGTGGAAATTCTGGTGGCAGCAGGAACATTAGTGTACTATCTGGTGGAGAAAACTGTGGTCCAGGAGGGAGTGGAAAAAGTTGTGGTTATAGGAGGAGGAGCTTCTTCCTATTTGCCCTGGGCTTCACTGAATAACTTGGAGAGGATGAGAGCCCATAGGTAAAAGAACAGCTTCAGGTTATCAAAATAGCAGTGTTAAACATGCAGTGATATGGTAAAAGACACCAGAACAGATACAAAGAGCCATTTTGTGAATGGATTGTATTGTATAATAATATCACCTTACTATGGGTAGACAGATTGTAAGAAAAAAATGCCTTTGAGATTATTTCTTGGTCTTTGTAAGAGCGTGGAAACAAAAGTTCTTTGATAATATTAAATTTATAAGTTTCAGGTGACATGTGAAATCCTTTTAAAGACTTTTTTCTCAAAATGAAGAAGCTATTTGCCAATATCATTGTATAGTAAGAAATTTACTTTTAAAAAATTTTAAGTTCATATTGGGAGTTAGGAAGCTGTCATACATGTATGTTCTAAGTTACTTAGTACATATAATAGAACACTATCATTGTTGGTAGGATTCAACTACCTTATATAAATGTCACAGATAATACTGATACTGATCAGAAAATATATTAGAAGATTGAGTTAAAGCCTCTTCAATGGGGAATGACTGCCCTGAGGAAGAACTTGCTTTAGCTAATGATTAGCTAACTTCTATGCAAACTAGTTCTATATAAGTTTATCACAAGGTACAAATAAGCTAATCAATGAATTCAGCAAATTTGCAAGGTATAACATCAGCACCAAAAAGTCTGTTGTATTTATATATACCAACAATGAGAAATCCTAACAGGAACTAAAAAACAATACAATTTACAAAAGCTTCTGTAAGAATAAAATACCTAGATATAAAGATCTCAATATTACCTAAAATGATCTACAGATTCAGTGAACTCCCTTTCAAGTCCCAACAAGCCTTTGTGTTGATATCAACAAATGATTCTAAAATGTATATGGAAAGGCAAAGGTAATAGAACAACCAATAGAATTCTTTAAAAGACAACAAGGTTGGAAGACTCACAATTCCAAGGCTTAGAAGCTATTATAATCAAGATAGCATGGTTTTGGTGAACAAATACATATTAATCAATGGAGTAGACTAAAAAGCTCAGAAACATACCTGCACAAATATAATCAACTATTTTTTAGAAAAGGCATAAAAACAATTCTTGGAGAAAAGCATATCTTTTTTTTTTAAACAAATGATGCTGATACAATTGGTCCTTATTGAAATGAGGGAGGGAGGAACTCAGTATGTTCGAAAATGAGTGAAGACTATAAGACTAAAGACAAAAGGAACATACATAAGGACTGTCCTCTAGTTGGTAAAGCTGTTCCTTGCAGAGGTATGGGTTGACAATTTGGAAACCCCTATGTGCATATTGGGATTGAAAAAATAGGAAAATACATGGCAAATGGTGGGAGCCAGATTTCTCACTGTTGGATAGAAAGGTTATAGATAAGTAAGAGGGGAAGGCTACAGCCAATGATTTGGTGTTGGACTGGAGTTAGACACATCAGTATGAATTCATGTTTATCTTAATATACACATGGATACACATTTTCTCCCATCATCTCCAGTACTGTGCAACCACCAGCCCACTTTCTGTCTCTATTTATTTACCCACTTTGGACATTTCATATAAAAGAAATCATATATTACATGATTATTTGTGATTGGCTTATTTCACTCATGTTCATCCATGTTATAGCATGTATCTAGTATTTCATTGTAGGAATTTATCACATGTTAATAACCCATTAGTTGATTGATATTTATATTACAATCACTTTGGGGTTATTATGAATAATAAAGCTGCTATAAACATTCATGGATAAGCACTGGACATACATTTTCATTTCTATTGGATATATACCTAGGTGTAAAACTGCTAGGGCATATATGGTAGTCATTTAACCAGGTCTGTGGCTAATCATTTAAGGAACTACCAGACCATTTCCAAAGTGGCTGCAGCATTTTATTCCCCCACTTCAGTATATGTGGGTTCTAATTTCTGCTCATCATTTCCAGTACATATTATTACCTATCTTCTTTATAACACCTAGTGGGTATGAAATAGTATCTCATTGTGGTTTTGATTTACAATTCTCTGTTAGCTGATGATGCTGAACATCTGTTGAACTGCTTAATAGATATTTGCATAAGAATTATCTACTCAAATCCTTCTCCATTTTTAATTGGGATGTTTGTCTTTTTATTATTGAATTGCAAGAGTTCTTAACATACTGTAGTTCAAAGTGTTTTACAAGATACATGATTTAGAAAAATTTTCTCCTAGTTTGCATGCTGTCTTCACTTTTTGATGATGTGCTTTGAAGTTCAATAAATTTTAATTTTATCAAGTTCAATTTATTCTGTTGTTGATTGTCTGTGCTTTTTGGTGTTACATATAAGAAACTATTGCCTGAGCCAAATAAGAACAAATCAGGAGGTATCACATTACCAGACTT
>CAUYPK010105619.1:0-35239 GCA_963574355.1 Loris lydekkerianus
TTTTCTTTCTTGGAGTTTATTTTTTAATTAGATGAGAGGGTTCATGTGGCCAGCAGCTGGGAGCCAAGGAAGTAGCAGAGGAAGGACACAAGCGCCTTCCCTCCTTAAATGCCTCCCTCACAGCAAGGTCTTGGGAGGGCCAAGGTCTGGCCCAAATCCTAATCAACCTCAAATCTTTTTTTTTTTTTTTTTTTTTGCGACAGAGTCTCACTATGTCTCCCTCAGTAGAGTGCCGTAGATCACAGCTCACAGCAACCTCAAACCCTTGGGCTTAAGCGATTCTCTTGCCTCAGCTTCTCAAGTAGCTGAGACTACAGGCACCTGCCACAACACCCGGCTATTTTTTATTACAGTTGTCATTGTTGTTTAGCAAGCCCTGGCTGGGTTCGAACCCACCAGCCTCGGTGTACGTGGCCAACGCTGAAACCACTGTGCACAGGCGCCGAGCCCAATCTCAAATCTTCATTGCTTTTCCAGAGAGGATGTTTGTGAGAGGTGGCAGGGGGCCTTGAGAAGATTCTCTGGCTTCACCCAGACCTTGGTTGAAAACTTGGGCACTCTATGTAATAGCTGAGGGGCTTTGAGCAAGTCCCTTCCCCATCCGGGCCTTGTTCCTCCTCCTTACAATCTCCCAGGGTTATTGATCCCTTGATGGGTCTCAGGAGACAATAATGATGGGAAAGTGAGTGTTTAAGAGGTGGGAAGGCCTCTCTAGAGTCCGTGGCCTGTTGACACTGGGCCCAAGCAGCTGGGTTCAGGCTGGCAGGAAGTTAGGGGAGGGGTGTGTGCAGCCTCATCTGCCCTCAGGGAGAGACCTGTAGGGGCAGGTCCTGCTTTGTCATCACACCCTTTCTCCTTCCAGAAGTGTCCTTCCTCTCTTCTGGGGCAACCATTCCCACTTCCCCTGCCTTATGATCAGATGATGATCATCCAGCTCCTTTCATACCCTGCCTCCGTGGGCTGTGAAAATGGGGCTGTCTTTGTTGGGACTTTTCTTGTTCTTTTTCTTTTGGAGGGAGGGGAAGGGTCTCACTGTGTCACATGGGCTAGACTGCAGTGGTATTATTATTCCTCAGTGCAACCTCATACTCCTGGACTCAAATGATTCTCCTGTCTCACCCTCTCAAGTAGCTGGGACTACAAAGTGCCCACCACAACACCTGACTAATTTTTTCTACTGTTAGTATAGATGGGGTCTCATTCTTGCTCAGACTAGTCTCAAACTCCTGGCCTCAAGTGATCCTCCCTCTTCAGCTTCCCAGAGTTGCTGGGATTACAGGTTTGCACCACCATGCCCAGCCTGTTCGGAGTTTTGTAACTGAAAATGGGAGAAAGAGGGACTCCTTCCTCTCTGGTCCTACAACTGGCAGGACAGAGACTGCTTGTGGCATGTCCCCTGCACCCACCCAAAGGACAAGCCTTTCTGTGGAAAGAGAGAGGGGGCAGGGATGCGAAGAGAAGCAGAGAGTGATGGCTATTCTCACATGTTGCCATGGCTTGCTGCGGCACCTGGTGACTCAACCAAATTTGAATGTTGGTGTTGCTGTGAAGCATTTTGTATTTGCGGTTAACATCTACAACCAGTCGACTTTAAGTAAAAGAAGTCATCCTCAGTAAAATGGGTGGGCCTCATCCAATCAGTTGAAGCAAGTCATAGGTTTCAAGTTTCCTGGAGAAGAAATTGTGCCTCAAGATTGCAGCTCAAGGGCAGCACCCACAGCTTAGTGGGTAGGGCACCAGCCACATACACCCAGGTTGGCAGGTTCAAATCCAGCTAAAACAATGACAACTGCAATAAAAAAATAAAATAGCTGGACATTGTGGCAGGCACCTATAGTTCCAGCTACTTGGGAGGCTGAGGCAAGAGAATTGCTTAAGCACAAGAGTTTGAGGTTGCTGTGAGCTGTGATGTCACAGCGCTCTACCCAGGTCAACTTGAGGCTCTGTCTCAAAAAAAAAAGAAAAATAGATTGCAGCTCAAGGCTTGGCACCCATAGCTCTGTGGTTAGGGCACTAACCTGGCCCGGGCCTGCTAAACAACGACAACTGCAACAAAAAAATAGCTGGGCGTTGTGGCAGGCACCTGCAGTCCCAACTACTTGGGAGGCTGAGATAAGAGTATTGCTTGAGCCCAAGAGTTTGAGGTTGGTGTGAGTTGTGATGCCACAGCACTCTACGGACGGTGGCATAGTGAGATTCTGTCTCAAAAAAAAAAAAAAAAAAACCCACAAAAAAACAAAAAACAAAGATTGCAGGGCGGTGCCTGTGGCTCAGTGGGTAGGGTGCCAGCCCCATATACCGAGGGTGGCGGGTTCGAACCCAGCACCTGCCAAACTGCAACAAAAAAAAAAAACAAAGATTGCAGCTCAAAATCCTGCTTGAGTTTCAGGCTGCTGGCCTGCACTGCAGATTGCACACTTGCCAGCCCCCATAATTGTGGGACGCAATCCCTTAAAAAAAAAAAAAGTCTATACATTATATGTCTATATCTTCTTTTTTTTTCTTCTTCTTCTGTTTTTTTGAGACAGAATCTCACTTTGTCATCCTTGGTAGAATGCAGTGGTGTCACAACTCACAGCAACTTCAAACTCTTGGGCTCAAGTGATCCTCTTGCCTCAGCCTCCTGAGTAGCTGGGACTATAAGTGCCCGTGACAACACCCAGCTATTTCTTTCTTTCTTTTTTTTCGAGACAGAGTCTTACTATGTCACCCTGGGTAGAATGCTGTGGCTTCCCAGCTCACAGCAATCTCAAACTCATGGGCTTAAGCAATTTTCCTGCCTTAGCCTCCCATGTAGCTGGGACTACAGGTGCCCACCACAATGCCCAGCTATTTTTTGGTTACCGCTGTCATTGTTGTTTAGCAGGCCCAGCCCGGGCTCGAACCTGTCAGCCTCAGTGTATGTGGCTGGCACCCTACCCATTGAGCTACATGTGCCACCCTGCTCTGGGTTTTTTTAAACTTATTTATTGGGGAGTGCCTGTGGCTCAGTGTGGGGTGCCGGCCCCATATACCAAGGATGGCAGGTTCAAACCCAGCCCTGGCTGGCTCGGCACCTGTGGCTCAAGCGGCTAAGGTGCCAGCCACATACACTTGAGCTGGGAGGTTCAAATCCAGCCCACGCCTGCCAAACAACAATAATGGCTGCAACCAAAAAATAGCCAGGCATTGTGGTGGTTGCCTGTAGGCCCAGCTACTGGGGAGGCTGAGGCCAGAGAATTGCCTAAGCCCAGGAGTTGGAAGTTGCTGTGAGCTGTGACACCATTGCAGTCTACCAAGGGGGGTAAAGGAAGACTCTGTCTTTAAAAAACAAAAACAAAAAACAAAAAACTTATTTATTTATTTTTATTATTTTTTAAGACAGAGTCTCACTTTGTTACCCTTGGTAGAGTGCCATGTCGTCATAGCTCACAGCAACCTCAAACTCTTGAGGTCAAGCAATCCTCCCACCTCGGCCTCCTGAGTAGTTAGGACTATAGGAATGTGTACCTTCGGGTCAAGCTTGATCCAAGTCAGGATGGGAATCCCTCTGTTGTCTCTTTGATTTTTTTCCTTTTTTTTTTTTTTTTTTTTTGAGACAATTAACTGTTTTAACTGTTTTAACTAATTTTTAAATTTGTTTTGTAGGGATGGGGGTCTTGCTATATTGCCCGGACTGGTCTTGAACTCCTGGCCTCAAGCAATCCTCCCTTCTTGGCCACCCAAAGTACTGGAAGTACAGATGTAAGCCACCACACTTGGACCAAGAAGTATTTTTCATTTGTTACAAAGCCCATTCTTTAAGGAAAATCTTACATATAAGCCAGATACGTGAAAGAAACCAGGAAGGACCTAGCCTGAATGAGGCTGGGACCTAGCCATTGACCTCTCTCTTCTCAGTGGCTATAAGACTCTTGCAGAAATCAAATCCAGCCCCCTGTTTTCCCAGTCTGCTTCCACCTGCCTAAGGTCACCCCTAAACTGACACTAAAAGACACCTATCAGTGGGATGCTTGTGGAATAAAAGGCACATAGTGATCTGCTGCTGCTCAGCACCCACATTGCAATGCCATGAGCTGCACCCTGGCAGCTTGTTGAAGGCTGGGCCTGGGAACAGAGCAAGGATTGTAAAATACGTTGTAGTCACAGGTCCTGGCTAGGAAAGTGCGCTTGATAGGAGGACTATGTGTGTGTGGTGTGGCATGGGGAATACAGACAGGAAGGTAATGTCATTAGATGGGTTGAAGTCATGGTCCAAAGATCAGACAAACCAGCATGTAACAGCAAGGGACACAGTCCAAGATTCAATGTCTCTAGAACTCTTGTGATCAGTAGTTGCAAGATTACGTGAATTACAAAGACAGGGACTGGGTTTTATTTATTTACACATATTTATTTACCTCTGTTGTTTTCTAAGCTGGGTTACCTTATTTTATCAATTAATTTATTTTCTAAGCTAGGTTAACCTATTTTATCGATTTAGCATCCACAAAAGAGCTGTGGTGTCAATCAGGGGTCTTTGGTTGTGAGAGAACACTCTAACTCATGCTCTCTCAAAGAAGAAAGAATTGTGGGTACCTGCAACTGAAAAGTGCAGGAGTACCTTCAGGTCACACTTAATCAAAGGCTCGGGATGGGGGAGGCACCCGTTTTTCAGTCAGTAGGGCGCTGGCCACATACACTGAGGTTGGCGAGTTCGAGACCAGCCTAGGCCTGCTATATAACAATGACAACTGCAACCAAAAATTAGCTGGGCTTTGTGGTGGGCGCCTGTAGTCCCAGCTACTTGGGAGACTGAGGCAAGAGAATTGCTTAAACCCAAGAGTTTGAGGTTGCTGCGAGCTGTGAACCCATAGCACTCTACTGAGGGCAACATAGTGAGACTCTGTCCCACCCCCCAAAAAAAACTTGGGATGGTAATCCCTCTCTCATCGCTTTTTTCCTTTTTTTTTTTTTTTTTTTTGTGAGAGACAGAGTCTCACTGTGTTGCCCAGCTGAGAGTTCCATGGAATCAGCTTAGTTTACATAACCTCAAACTCCTGGGTTTAAGCGATTCTCTTGCTTCACCCTCCCAAGTAGCTGAGACTATAGGCGCTTGCCACAAGGCCCAGCTAGTTTTCTATTTTTAGTAGAGATGGAGGTCTGCTCTTGCTCAGGCCAATCTTGAACTTCTGAGCTTAAGTGATCCTCGCCTCCCAGAGTGCTAGGATTATAAGTGGGGAGCCACGCCACCCAGCCAGTCCCTTTCCTTATTGAAGTGTACCCTTTAATAATTCCTTTACTGAGGGCCTATAGGTAGTAAAGTCTCTCTTTCTTTTTTTTTTTTTTTTTTGCAGTTTTTGGCCAAGGCTGGATTTGAACACACCACCTCTAGTATATGGGGCCCGTGCCCTACTCATTTGAGCCACAGGCACTGCCCCGGTAGTAAATTCTCTTAATTGCATGTTTGGAAATACATTTTGGCCTCACTCTTCAGTGACAGTTGATGTAGGTATAGAATTGTAGGCTGACGAATATTTTTCCACTGTATTTGAGGATATTATTTTACTATTTTCTGATTCCTGTTATTGCTGCTTAGAAGTCTATTTTTTAGTCTAATTATTTCTTTGAAGGGAATCTGTTTTTTTCTCTCTTCTGCTAACTTTCAAAGTCCTCTCTTTACCCTTGATGTCCAACTGCAATTAGACATGCCTAAGTGCATTTTTTTGTTTTTGTTTTTTTTTGAGACAGAGCCTCACTATGTTGCCCTTGGTAGAGAGCTATGGCATCACAGCTCACAGCAACCTCCAGCTCTTGGGCTTAAGCGATTCTCTTGCTTCAGCCTCCCAAGTAGCTGGGACTACAGGCGCCCGCCACAACACCAGGCTATTTTTGGGTTGTAGTCGTTATTGATATTTGGCAGGCCCGTGCTGCGTTCGAACCTGCGAGCTCCAGTGTATGTGGCTGGTGCCCTACCGCTGAGCTACAGGCACCAAGCCCAGCTTTTTTTAAAATCCCACTTTGAACAATGACTTTTCTCTGTGAAGACTCAGAACTTTCTTCCATTCTGGAAAATTCTTACATGTTATATTTCCATAGATTGCCTTTCTCATGTTCCCCTTGTTGTCTTTTATTGGAATTCCTCTTCCTGTCATACTTACATATATCAGATATACAGAGGATCATTTCCTCTCAACCTCCATCTTCACTTCTCTTTTCTATTTCACATGTCTTTACCTTCCTGTGTGCCATATTCTGAGTGGTGGTGTTCAGATAGCGATTCTATTTTATTTTTTATCTTTATTTGAGACAGAATTTCACTTTGTCGCCCTGGATAGAGTGCAGTGGTGTCATAGCTCATGCCAACCTCAGACTCAGGGGCTCAAGCGATCCTCTTGCCTCAGCCTCCCGAGTAGCTGGGACCACAGCCAGAATGCCTGGCTAGGTTTTTTAGAGGCAGGGTCTCACTCTAGCTCAGCTGGTCTTGAACTCCTGAGCTCAGGCAATCTACCTACCTCGGCCTCCTTAGTACGAGTGCTAGAGTTACAGGCGTGAGCCACCTAGCCCAGCCCCAGATAGGTATTCTAGATAAAAGTTATTTTTTTTTTTTGGCCAGGGCTGGGTTTGAACCACCTCTGGTATATGGGGCTGGCACCCTACTCCTTTGAGCCACAGGTACCACCCATAAAATTTTCTTTTTAGCTTTGTCTGGATGTTGTTGGGTAAATTGTGTTCCCCCAAAACTCATGTTAAATCCCTAACCCCCAATACCTCAGAAAGTGACTGTATTTGGAAATAGGGCCTTTAAGGAGGTGATTACATTAAAATGAGGTTGTTATGGGCAGGCTCTGATCCAATCTAACTGATGTCCTTGTAAGAAAAAGAAATGTGGATGCATGAAGGGACTTCAGGGATGAGCGTGCACTAGGGAAAGACCCAGGAGGACACAGCAAGAAGGTGGCTACCTACAAGCCAAAGAGAGAGGCCTCAGAAAGAACCCAACCTGCCAACACTGTGACCTGGGACTTATAGCCTCCCAGACTGTGGGGAAAAAATGTTCTGTTGTTCAAGCTGTGTTTAGCTTTGGCTGCCTGAGCTGCCCAATACGCCAGGCTATGGCCAAACCTCTCTACTGAGTTTCTTTTCTTCGATTTATCTTGAATGACTTTTTTTCTTTCCATGGTTCAGGGCAGGAAACCCTCTTCTAGGAGCAGCCCATGTTTACTGGGAAGTTTTCTCCAGTCCTCATTCAAGAAAGAAAGAGCTTGTTTCCAGCTTTTTCCTAATGTAGGGAGCCTAGTTCCAGCTTCCCAGCACTCACAGGGTCTGGAGACTCATCTCCATCCTTACAGAGGCATTAAAACCCCAATTTCTTTCAGCCAAGTTCAAGGATGTTGAAACAAATAAAACAAAACAAAACAAAAACCCAACTCTTTCCCACCAGAAGTCTGGATATGGCGGCCCTAGGTGGTTTAGTGGCTCCACGAAGCTACGAGGGAGTTAGATGCCTTTGATCTTTGCACCCCATCACCCTTGGGATGTGGCTTTCACCCTCTTATTGCGTTTCCAGCACCTGGTCTTGAAATGCCCCCATGTCTTCTGTCTTATCTCATTGTCCAGAACTGGGCCGCATAGTGACCCCTGCTCAAAGGACGCGGCAGGAGTGAGTTTTTTGGGTGGTACCTTTCCTCCCCACTCTGAAAGAAACTGATTCTCTTAGTAAGGAAGTAGAGCAAGTGGGGACAGAGTTGTTAACTTGTAATACCTGTCACACAAAATGTTATCCCCATTTCTTCGAGGAAATTGCAGCTGGAAGAGTTGTATAACTTACATGGCCCAGATCTGACTGTGCTAAGGTCCCTTGCTTTCTGCTCTCCACCCCCCGCTCTGATTCTGGGATCCTGGCTTAGATCTCACCTGTGGGATGTGCCCTCGTCACAGTGCCCTGGCCTTGTGTGACCAGGAGGCCTCCTTGCTGGGTCTCTGAGGCCCATGGGAGTGGTGAGGCCCAGGATCTGGGAGCAGGAAAGCTGAACAGGACCCCATCCGCCCTGTTCCCTCCAGCTCTTGCTCAGATGCGCATTTGTCAGCTATGGCAAGAGGACAGCCTCAGACACTTCATCTCTCGGCAATGAGGGGGCTGTGTGTAGGAAGAGTAATGACTGGCCACCCAAGAGGGAGTGGGGACTTATCAGGGGCCAACATGGCTGGCTGGGGCTCAGGGCTTAACATTACCTGTCCTCTGAAAGGGAAGAAACTGGTTGACATCCCCCATTCATGATGAATGGAGGCTTCATTCATGAATGAAGTGGAGGCTTCATTAGCTCTGCCTTTTGTCTCTCCCTCTGCCCTGCCAGCTCTCTGCCCACCCTCTTGTCCCTGCCCTGGATCCGCAGCCAGGCACGTGCTGGATGATCATACCAGCCTCTTCCATATTGCTCTCCTGGTAAACCACGCCCTCACAAGCCTGGTCAGATCACACACACCCCTCCTCCCCACTGTCACAGCCTTCCCTGGCTCCCTGCTGCCCACACCACATTCAGCTTTGTGTTCAGGTGGTCCTAGTTAGCCAGCTTCCCTGGGGAGACCTCTCCGCTTTGGTTTGATTTGCGTTAGAGATGAGTCTTAGACACTGCCTGACGCCGGTTTACTGTGGCAGCCTTCACACAAGACGGGAAACAGAAGCAGGTGATCACAGGGGCCAGATACTCAGGGGGTCAGATGACGGGATGACCTTAAGGGTCTTTGTCCAGAAACCATCCTCAGAGTTTCGGGGATCCTTTTTTCCCTTTCTTCTACCTGGATTCAGCAAGGTCAGTTGCCAGGTGTTTCTTTCATAAAGGGAGTTTAGCTCTTCTTGTAAGGGGAAGCTTTGTTTTAAGGTTTATGAAAGCTGCATCTGTGCTGAGGTGGCCTTGTCTCCCGGAAATCCTCTGGCCAGGTTGCATTATACTGCTAAGCGACACCTGGTGTGGCCCCGTGAGATGCTCACATGGACCTTGTTAGTGGCTCTCGTTAGTCTGGCAGCCACAACCTGTCCTCCTCATCTGCGGCCTCAGCCCTGCCACCCTCAGCTTCCACGCCTCAGCCTCTGCACTTTTGCTGGCCAATATTTTAGAATGGGTTATACAATTACGAGCTTCAAAAATCAGATTCAAAAGTCATTCCACAAAACAAATCTAACGCCCTCATCTGTCCAGTTTCCATCACCCACCACATTTCTTAGCTCCTTGTCTATCTTTGCAGAGTTTCTTCATGCAAATGTTAGCAAAACCAAATACGTAATCTTAGGGGACACCCCCAACCCCTGCTGTTTTACGCAAATGGCAGCTTATTGTAGACGTGGTTCTATACCTTGCTTTTTGCACTTAATGTATCTCAGAGATCTTTTCATATCTGTAGAGAGAGGGCTGCTTCATTCCACTGCATGGCTGTAGAATATTCCAGTGTATGGCTTGACTTCATTTCTTTGGCCAGCTCCCAGATGGTGGAGGTTGGCTGTGACAGATGTCACTGATGTCCTACCCAGGCCCTCCTGAGCTCACCTGCAGTCCTTTCACTTCTCCAGGTTTCTGCCCATGGGGAATCCGCTGCGTGGAACACACTTCTGCTTCTTTAGCGCATCATGAACCCAGCAGCCTGGCCAGAAATACCAAACCCCACTAGTTCAGGCAGAGCTAGCACTTCGGGTCCCAGGGTCCTTCTTGCCCCCTCTGCCTCAGGAATGATCACAGAGGAGCAAATCCTCTGTTTACCTGTCTGCCTGGCTTGGAGCGCCTTGGCGGGGGTGGGGAAGGGGCTCCTGACCTGTCACTGTGCGCCAGCACCTCTTACTACTTCCCAAGGCCTTTACCGAGGTGGAAGAAACTGCATAAAGTCCAAACTTCTTCCTGTGATCACTAACTGTCCCTATGACACTGTGCCTGTCAACACCCCCAACCTCACGTCCAGAAAGTGTGTGGCCTCCTTGTTCCTCAAAGATGTCAGACTTGGTCTTGCCTCAGAGCTCTTTCTTCTGTTGGAATCTCTTTTCCCCAGATCTCCAGATTAGGTCTCAGCATAAATGACACTTCCTCAGGGAGGCCTTCCCTGACCACCCTGACCAAAATATCCTGCTCACCCCAGTCTCCCTCCATGCCTTTCCCAACACTTACAGACTGAATTACGTCACCTCCAAAATTTCTATGTTGAAACCCTAACCCCTGGAACCTCAAAAGATCGCTGTATTTGGACATAAGGGGTTTAAAGAGGCAATTAAGTCAAAAGGAGGCGAGTGAAGTTGGGCCCAAATCTGACATGACTGGTGTGCTTGTAAGAAGAGGAAGCTACACCAGCGATGAGCGTGCACAGAGGACACAGGGAGAACGAGCCAGGGGAGGCCCCAGAGGAAACCAGTCCTGCCGGCACCTTGATCTTGCACTTGCAGCCTCCAGAACTGTGAAAAAATCAATTTCTGTTATTTAAGGCACCCCATCTGTGGGATTTTGTTATGGCAGCTTGAACTGACTATACTTCAACTTTATTTCTTCCATTGCACTTATCACTATCTGAAATAATTCCATTTACCATCTGCCTCTCTTTACAAGGGCAAGTAATTTAATTGTCTTACCCACTGACGTAGCCCCAGCTCCTAGAACAGAGCCTGATACATAGTAAATACTCAGCAAATATTCGCAGGATGAATGAATGAGTTCTAATCCCACGTGGCAACTGAGTCTGATGTACAGACCCGGCACCAGCACTCACAAGCACATGCACGAATGTGCCCACACGTGTGCTCAGATGTGTCCGTGGATAGCTGGACACTCAAAGCACATGCATCCCCCTCTATACCTTTGCCTCTGACCGTGTCCATTTCATGGCAAAGGGAAGGTGGACAGCCTGCAGGCAGGCAAGATGGTGGTGGCGTGACCATACTGCCAGTTCTGTGCCTCTGGGCTGCCCTTTCAAGACGATACTCAGGTGTCAGGCCTGCCAGAAGGGTCAGTCAGGATAGAGGGAAGAGCCTGTTTACAAATGGAAATCAGAATAAACTGTGCCCAGCACAGAGAGAGAGAGAGGGATGAAGCTGAGTTTATCCAGCCCTTCAATGGGGCCCAGAACACTAGTGAATCCTTTCTGTGCCAGCCACATGACAAGTATGTTATACTCTGTGAGGTGGGGGGAAGGGGTTATTTTATTTTATTTTATTTTATTTTATTTTATGGACAGGGACTCCCTATATCACCCAGGTTGATCTCAAACTCCTGGGCTCAAGTCATGCTCCTATCTCAGCCCCTCCTGTGTAGCTGGCACAAACCACCACACCCAGCTACCCCTATTTTATAACAACAGATACTACACTTCATCTTAGCCAAAAGGCTAAGTAGTGATAGCTACAGAGCTCTGAGAGGTAAGAGGGGCTTGGAGACAAACTCCCAATGTGGGGCTCCCCCAGGATTTTATGCAGCCCCTAAACGTAACACTGATTGCTCATTTATTTTATTGAGACAGATGACATGGGGATTAAGCTCCTTCGCTTGGGAGCCAGACAGCCAGACAGTTCAAATTCTGGCCCTGATATCTGTTAGCTCTGTGACCTTGGGCAAATGATTTCACCTCTCTGCTGTGTCTTCATTTCATTTATTTTCTTTACTTTTTTAAATTGCAGATTAATATGAGGGTACAGATGTTTAGGTTAATTTGTTTTCTTTTTTTTTTTTTTTTTTTTCTTTTTTCTTTTTGAGTCTTACTTTTTTGCCCTTGGTAGAGTGCCAGTGGGGTCATAGCTCGTAGCAACTCAAACTCTTGGGTTCAAGTGATCCTCTTGCCTCAGCCTCCCAAGTAGCTGGGACTACAACACCCATCTGGCTTTCAAATCTTGAGCTCAAACAATCTACCTGCCTCTGGCACCACGGAGCCCCACCAATTGTTTTCATTTCTATATAAAGTTCAAGTTGTAGTTGAGCCCTTCACCCAAGGGGTGTGTTGAATACCCTTACATTTTGCACCTTAGGTGAGATCCCGCCAATCACCCTCCGTCCTCTCCCTCCATTCCCTTTCCTCTCCCCTCCCCCTCACTAGATTATACTTGTGTTTTTCTTTCTTGTGGGCGTGTAGTTATTTATATATTGGTTTCATGTTAGTAGCCAGTGCGTTGGGTACTTTTTTATTTTTCCCATTGTGATACTTTACTAAGAAGAATGTGTGTGTCTTCATTTCTTTCTCTGTAAAACAGAGTCACAATGGCATCCAACTTGCTCAGGTTAATACGTGTACAGGACGTTGAATGGAGCCTGACACATAGTAGGCACATTTATTGAACAATAAATGTTCGTTCTTATTAATTATTCCTAATTTTCTCATGATGTTTCTAACCAAGCCTGCTTCCCCATCAGGGCTATGCCATCTGCCTCTCTTTCAGGCAGAATCTGATGATATTTGCAACTATGTCAGTTTCCTAGGGCTGCCATAGCAAGGGACCATAAACCGGTGGTTTATACAACAGAAATTTATCTCACAGTACTGGAGGCCAAAAGTTTGAAATCAACGCTCCCTCTGAAAACTCTGGGGGAATCCTTCCTTGCTTCTTCCTGGCATCTGGTGGTTTACTAGAAATCTCTGGCGTTCCTCAGCTTGTGGCTACATCACTCCCATCTCTGCCTTTGTCATCACAGGAGTTCTCCCTGTCTCACGAAGTCTGTTGTGACCTGCCTGACTTCAGAATGACCTCATTTTAATTCATCTGCAAGGACACTATTTTCAAATAAGGTCACATTCTGAGGTTCTGGGGGTTAGGACTTCAACATATCTTTTACAGGGGCAGGGGACACAATTTGATCTGTAAAAGCAACTCTCTCTCATCCTTAGGGAAGCTGTCTTTAAAAAGAGTCATCATGGGGCATAAGGAGATTTCAAAGCAAATTAGAAAAATGGGCATAAAAAAAATGTTCTGGCCTTGGTGTCACTTCTCTGTGTCATTGGTTTGTTGGACAGACTGAGCTGCTCGTGCTCTATGGATCCTCACTGCTCTGTCCCTTCACAACACCTCAGTGGGTCACACTGGCTGCTGATGGGCTCTGGAGCCCGAGGAAGTCGTGGCCAGTCTGACTCCACTGAGAGCCCCACCACTCCTCTGAGTGAACGCTCTGTCCTCCCCCAAGCTCAGGCTTCACCTGCCTGGGAGGAATGTAGGGAGAGGGTGGGGGGGGGGCTGGTCTGAGGACGGGAGGACACAAAGAAAGGGGCTTCTACCCAATAGCTCCCTGTTAGGTCCCACCCCCCAACCAGTAGCCACTGCTTTTTCTCAGGCCATCCCTGGCTGGCCGCCAGAGGTATTTGCGTCATGGGTGTCTGACAGTGGCTCTGGCATGGGGTGCAGGTGGATGTCCCTTGGGGGATCCTTCACCTGTTTTCTCCCATAGCTCACTGTCACCTGTTTCCCCCTTACCTGGCCAGCAGCTCCCTTTTCCAGGGAGCAGGACCCTCCCAGGCTGGCCCTTGACTGCTCAGATGTGGGATGTGGGATGTTCCTTGTGTCTTCTCTCTGCCTAGCCATTGTTCCCTAGTTCTTTTTTCTTTCTTTGCTTTCTTTCTTTTCTTTTCTTTTCTTTTTTTTTTTTTTTGAGATAGAATCTCACTATGTCACCCTCAGTAGAGTGCCATGGCATCATGGCATCACAGCTCACAGCAACCTCAAACTCTTGGGCTTACAGGATTCTCTTGCTTCAGCCTCTCAAGTAGCTGGGACTACAGGCACCTGCCATAACGCCAGTTATTTTTTTGTTGTAGTTGTCATTGTTGTTTAGCAGGCCAGACCTGATGTATGTGGCCAGAACCCTAACCACTGAGCTATGGGCTTGGAGCCTGTTCCCTTAGTTCTCATCCGCCAAAAAGAGAGGCACTGAGAACGGGGGACCTAAGGAGACACCTGTTACAGAGTGAGGGGCTTTCTCTCCTAAATGACAGCCCCACTTTCTGAGATTTCTTGGAGTTCCTCCATTTTGTTTCAATTGGGGGAGTGGGAGTCCTCCTTTCCTAAGGGAGAGAAAAGCTGTGTACTACCTGCCTCCTCCTCTAGCTGAGGACACTCAACTCCCTACTTGTTTAGAGGGGACACTTGGGGCAGGAGAGCTGGCCTGGCTGCCCCTTAATAAGTCCTGAGGTGCACCCCTCCCCTCATAGGTGTCTTAAGAAAGGAGTTTGATATCCTTTTGTCTTCTGTTCTGGGTCTTATTGCCAATTCTGAGGCAATAAGGAACAGTCATACCTCCTTATCTGTGGCATTTGCCTTTCTGTGGATGTCTGTCACCTGAAGGCCCCAGACAAGCATAAGGGTTAAGAGTGTGGAACGAGCTACCCACAAATCCACACTCACCAATGCTTCCTCTGCCAGGTGTTGGTCCCCGTGGACCCACTGGATCCTTTAGCTATGAGCTCCATGACGGTCCTGTGTCCCTGGGACTGGGCCTGGACCCTGGCACATTGTAGCTGCTCAATGAACATCTGTTAAAAGGTGACTGTGGTGGCTGCAGTGGTTGTCCCAGGGTTTACAGCATTCATCTTTTAATCTGTCAGAGTCTACCCTCAAATAACATTATACCACTTCACATGCAGGGTGAGGACCTCACAATATACTCTCAATTCTTCCTTCCTAATCTTTTTTTTTCTTTTTTTGAGACAGAGTTTCCCTCTGTGCCCTGGGTAGAGTGCCATAGCATCCTAGCTCACAGCAAACTCAAACTTTTGGGCTCAAGCAATCCTCTCTCCTCAGCCTCCCGAGTAGCTGGGACTACAGGCACTTGCCACTACACCTGGCTATTTTTTTAGAGATGGGGGTCTCGCCCTGGCTCAGGCTGGTCTGGAACGCCTAAGCTCAATCAACCCATCCGCCTCAGCCTCCCAGAGTGCTGGGATTACAGGCATGAGCCACGGCGCCCCGTCCCCTCCCTCCTGTCATTTGTCCTACTCTTGTCATGCATTTTATTTTTACATTTGCTACAAACACATAATATTTTGCTACTGTTTTGCTTTAGATGGTCAAATATCTTTTAGAATAATTAAAAATAAGAATAAACAAAAATTATATTTGCCTTCCCTTGTGCCATTTATTTATTTATTGTTTTTGAGACAGAGTCTCAGTTGCCCTGGGATTGAGTGCTGTGGCATCATAACTCACAATAACTGCCAACTCTTGGGCTTGAGCAATCCTCTTGCCTCAGCCTCTTGAGTAGCTGGGACTACAGGTGCTCACCACAATGCCCAGCTAGTTTTTCTATTTTAATAGAGACAGGGTCTCACTCTTGATCAGGCTGCTCCACCTCCCCGAGTGCTCGTGTTACAGGTGTGAGCCACTGCGCCTGGCTCTTTCTGGTATCATATTTCTTTTGCCCAAGAACATCTCTTAACACAGATTGTCATGCAGATCTGCTGGTAATTAGCACTGTGATTTTGTTTGACTGAAGAGGTCTTGCACTTCTTCACTTTTTATTTATTTATTTATTTTTGCAGTATTTGGCCAGGGCTGGGTTTGAACCCGCCACCTCTGGCATATGGGGCCAGTGCCCTACTCCTAAACTCCTGGTCTCAAGGCCTTGAGGCATGTATCACCAGGCAGCCTCCCCAATCTCTTATACTGTCTTCCTCACAGCACCCAGCACTGTCCGTGGAGAGGAGCCTGTGAGTAGGTGCAAATTACACATGTCTGCTGCTCCCAGGGGATCCACACTTTCATACCAGCCCACACTCAGCCTTAGCAATTTGTTTAAAACTTTAGCTAGCTGATGGCTCAGTGCTTGTAGCTCATGGGCTAGGGCGCCAGCCACAAACACCAGGTCTGGCAGGTTCAAACCCAGCCCGGGCCTGCCAAACAATAATGGCAACTACAACAAAAAAATAGGCAGGCGTTATGGCAGGCACCTGCAGTCCCAGCTACTTGAGAGGCTGAGGCAAGAGAATCGCTTAAGCCCAAGAGTTGGAGGTTGCTCTGAGCTGTGATGCCATAGCACTCTACCAAGGGCAACACAGTGAGACTGTCTCCAAAAAAAAAAAATTTAGCTAGCAGAGCATGCTGGATCACATCTATAATCTTACCACTTTGGGAGGCTGACAGGGGAGGATCGCTTGAGGACAGTTGTTCAAGACCAGCCTGAGCAATGGAGCAAGACCACTATCTCTCTAAAAAAAATTACTAGGTGTAGTCCCAGATACTCAGGAAGTTGAGGCAGGAGGATTGCTTGAGCCCAAGAGTTTGAGGTTACTGTGAACTATGATCATGCTCCTGCACTCTAGCTTGGGCAACAGAGTGAGACCCAATCTCAAAACAAACAAACAACTTTAGGGCGGCGCCTGTGGCTCAGTGGGTAGGGCACTGGCTCCATATACGATAGGTAGAGGGTTCAAACCCGGCCCAGCCAGCTAAAACAGCATGACAACTGCAACAAAAAGAAGCCAGGCATTATGGCGGGCACTTGTAGTCCCAGCTATTCGGGAGGCTGAGGCAAGAGAATTGCTTAAGTCCAAGATTTGGAGGTTGCTGTGCGCTGTGGCGCCACAGCACTCTACTGAGGGCGACAAAGTAAAACTCTGTCTCAAAAAAACAAACAAACAAACAAAAAACAGGCTCGGCGCCTGTGGCTCAAGTGGCTAAGGTGCCAGCCACATACACCTGAGCTGGTGGGTTCGAATCCAGCCTGGGCCTGCCAAATAACAATGACGGCTGCAACCAAAAAATAGTCAGGCGTTGTGGTGGGTGCCTGTAGTCCCAGCTACTTGGGAGGTGGAGACAGGAGACTGGCTTGAGCCCAGGAGTTTGAGGTTGCTGTGAGCTGTGATGCCA
This sequence comes from Loris lydekkerianus, assembly GCA_963574355.1. NCBI lineage: Eukaryota > Metazoa > Chordata > Mammalia > Primates > Lorisidae > Loris > Loris lydekkerianus. Next base: position 16,775 of record CAUYPK010105619.1, read on the forward strand.
CAGCACTCTACCCAGGGCAACAGCTTGAGGCTCTGTCTCAAAACCAAACCAAAACAAAACCAACTTTAGCTGAATTTTTACCAACTGTATGGCTCCTCGTGTCTTCCCCAGGTGAGCAAGGGCTTGTGTCCTGTCTCTCCTCGAAGGCACACGCCTTTCTTCGCCTTCCAGGGTAATTGGTTGCCCTGTGATCTCAGCTCTCTGCTAGGTTCAAGAAAAGTTGTAAAATTGCATATTATTAGCCTTTTCTTATTGTGAGGGTGGAAGTGCTACTCTTTTAGTTTTCTCTGCCCTAAATAGAGGCTGTCCGCAAAGCAGGGACAGTTTTAGAACATGCCCCTACATCCTTTGAATGCAGAGGAAGTAATGCCGGGTGGCTTCTGAGGCTGTGCTGTAAAAGGCCCAGCGGCCGCTTTGCTCACTGGAATGTGCACACTGGAGCTTTGAACTGCCGTGTCAGAAGTTCAATTACCCTGAGGTCATCATTCTGTGGGGAAGCCCAGATCACGTGGACAGGCCGCTTGTAAACGTTCCTATTGAAAGTCCCAGCTAAGGGTTCATCTGGCAGCCACAGTAACTTCCAGAGGTGGCAATGGTGGCACCTCCAGTTCCCAGCCATCAAGTCTTCCCAGTTAAGTCCACAGACATCAAGAAGGAGAGAAAAGCCCTTCCCAGCAGGCCCTGTCTTCATTCCTGACCCGTAGAATCTGTGGGCCTCATGAAGTAGTTGTTTGCTGGTAAGTTCTGGAGTAAGTTGTTGCACAGCAATAGTACCCAGAACAGCAGCCCCTCATCACGGGCTTGTGTTTACTCTTTCAACTGGGAGCTTGCCCAGGCCTCATCCCATGACAGATACCAAAGACATGGAGACACAGGACGCAGGAGCCTCTGCCCTCCTAGGAGTCACAGTCTAATCGGGGAGGCCTACAATGACAATTCAGAGATGAGGGTTACGTGGGAGGGACTAGAGTGCTGTGGGGACTGTGGGGTCCAGAGCCGGGGCCCCTGACGCTACCTGCTGGTGATGGAGGAGGGAGAGCAAACGAAAACTTTCTAGAGAAGGTAACTCCTGAGCTGAGACCTGAAGGCTAAAGAATAAAGGGCAGGAAGGAGTTCTGGCCATCAGAACAGCTTGGGTTAGAAGGCCATTGGGAAAGAGATGTGGCATTTGAGGGGATTGCAAGAGGCTGGACAAGGCTGAATGAGAAGCTGAGGGCTTGAGAGGCAAAACATGAGACAGGGCTTCCACCATGCAACCTAAAGGGGTCCCAATTCACACACACACATTTTATAGATGAGAGAACTAAGGCTCGGAGGACTCAATGACTCACCCAAGGCCCTGCAGTTCATGCTTGAGTTAAGATCTGCCCCCCAGTGGGCCTGACTCCAAAGCCAGCATGGGTCATCTCGTCTTACCTTCTGAGGGCCGGGGGGGGGGGGGAGGCTCACGTGTGGACATGTGGAATGTCCACAGGCTTGGCAGTGCCTTGTCTTTTTTACTTTATAACTCTCCCATCTGGGGTGGGGGGGTCAGCAGAGCAGAGACAGAGGCAGCTGACAGCTGGAAGGGGCAGCTGCAGGGTGAGGGTGGCCCTTGCCACCACTCTGAATGTGCCCAATCAACTCTAACCAAATTGGTGTCTGCAGGGTTCTCAGCTGTCGTATTGATGCATCTTGCCTTGGAGTCCAAATCAGCCCTTAATCAAATTGGATTTCTTATTTCTGTCCGTCAAGAAATCCAAGGGGATCAATAATCATAACAGAGACATTCAGAGAAGTACATTGCCTCTCCGGAAAAATGAAAGGTGTTTCCTCCAACTCAGCCAGGGCCTAGCCAAAGGCAGGTGTATGAGCAAATGGACGCGATAGCTTTGTTTAGCTGTCTTGGCACATCAAACAGCCATTTAAATTCCCCAGTGCTAGTCTTGGGAAGAGGGGAAAACAGAATACGCTCAGAATGTCCTGTGGGGCTCAACTGTCTTCATTAGAGACAGCAGCTATCAAGCGTATGAAGTGATTGTTAACTAGTGGTTGACAGAGGATGGGAACGAGCTATTTTTGTGGGCTAGGAGGAAATCTTCAGGGACTTGGAGAAACCCTGGAATCTTTGCCACAAATCATTTGTTCATCTATCTATAAGGTCCTTGGTAAAGTTTTTGTTCTTTTGATGGATTCAAAGTAGACTGGAGAGAGCTAAAAGAGTCTCCCCTCTAATTTATTGTTTTGGGGCCAAGGTTTAGATTAATGGTTTTGTTTCATGTGCTAAATCTGGCCCAGTCATAGTGGGAGTCAGGAGTGCTGTGTTGAGAAGGATTCTGAGGTTCTGTCCAGGCCCAGCAGGAAAGAGCTCTGTGATTGATTAGTGATGTAGCCCACGGAGGCAAGAAGTGGAAGAGGTGCCTTTGCTCCCCATGTGCTGGCTGTCTTAGGTCTGTTTTCAGGGAAGCAGACGCTAAGATGGAAACTTGCTGCAGGTGGAGAGAGAGGGGCTTGGTCCTCTCCTTGTAGGGCTCATGCAATGTTTTTCTTTTTTTTCCCTAGAGGCAAGGTCTCACTTTATCACTCAGGTTGGAGTACAGTGATACGATCACAGCTCACAGCAACCGCAGACTCCTGGGCTCAAGTGATCCGCCTGCCTCAGCCTCTCAAGTAGCTGGGACTGTGGGTGCCCCCCACAGCTCAGCTAATTATTTTTTTTGTAGAGATGGAAGTCTCACCCAGTTTAGGCTGGTCTCAAACTCCTGGCCTCAAGTGATTCTCCTGTCTCTACCTCTCAAAGTGCTGGTATTACAGGTGTGAGCCACCATGCCTACCTCATGACTCCTAAAAAGCAGTGTTCTCCCATCCTTGATTCAGACCTCTAGGTCCTAAAAGGGTTATCTTTTAACAACATGCATTTCCCATTCCTTGAATAAGAGAACTTCTTGCTGTCAAATGTTAACTCATCCTCAGCTGAGCTGTTGGACTTCATTTAGTCAGAGGCTTCAGCTCTAGGTGAGAGCCTGCACTGGGTGTTGTTCCAGCAGAAATCACCAGGCAGGTGGTTATTTTACTACTTGAACTTCAGGGACAGAAGTGGAGGAGAAGAGAAGGTAGGGGGCTGACATTTACTCAGCACCTACTGTGTGCAACTTCTGTGCCAGGACCTTCCCAACTCTGTTCATCTCCGCCCAGACTTCTGCAAAAGAGGAAACTGAAGTTAAGAGATGTTCAAGGTCTTGACCAAGTTATCCAATTAGCATGTGGCGGAGCCAGAACTTCAACTTGGGATTGTCTGTTATTAAAGTCTGATGATATTAGCCCTGAAGAGAAAGGAATGATCTGTAAGAAAATAATAAAGGGAGCCACTATTTAATAAGGATAGAGTTTCAGTTTATAAGATGAAAAGAAGTCCTGGAGCTGGATGACAGTGATGGCTGCATGATGACAAGGGTGTACTGCATGCCATCACACCGTACACGTAAAAATGGTTAAAATAGTAAATTTTATGTTATGTACATATTTTCCACTGAAAAATAGTAACAATGAAAGAAAGAAAGAAATAAGAAAGGTCAAGTTCTTGAGCTGGTGTGGACTGGGTTTCTGTTGCTTGTCTTAGGGGACACGCACTCTCCTTTTATGGCTGGGGGCAACGTGAAGGCCCAGAGTGGGAGCAATGGGGCAGTGCTGGCTAAACTGTAGTGTGTTGTGCCTTCTTGCTGGGATTGTCTCAGCTTTTGTGGGGTCCAAGATGTGATCATACCCTTCCTGTCTCTGACGCCCAGGCTTCAGGTGAATAGACCCTCTACAGAGTGGGAAGGTGAGGCAGGAACAGGGTAATGCACTCATCCTCCAAAGTGCCTTCCACTTAATCCTGTCCTGACAGGTCGCCCCTAAGAGGAAGCTTGAATGAGGGTGGAGAGGAGAGAAAGCACGAGAAATAAATTCTGTCAGCTTCTTTCCCAAACCCTGTGGACATTTAGGATAGGCTTCACATGTGAACCAGAGTGTCCCTTTCAGGAACCACCCGAAGAACCTTTCCAAATGCCAACCCTTCTAAGGTCATGCATTTTGACAAGTTTTTATTTCTTTTGTTGTTGTTGTTGTTGTTGTTGTTGTTGTTGTTGTTGTTGAGACAGTCTCACTATGTTGCCCTTGGTAGAGTGCCGTGGCATCACAGCTCACAGTAACCTCAAGACTCCTGGGTGCGAGTGATTCTCTTGCCTCAGCCTCCCCAGTAGCTGGAACTACAGACACCTGCCACGATGCCCGGCAATTTTTTTTTTTTTTTAGCAGGCCGGGGCTGGGTTCTAATCCACCAGCTCTGGTGCATGTGGCCGGCACCCTACCCACTGAGCTACGGGTGCCGCCCAACAAGTGTTTATTTCTTACATTTGATGAAACTCATCCAGTGGCATTTGGAGGCATAAAGTGAAGAAGAATACTAGGAAGGAGCATGGCAGGAATGTTAACAGCTCGGCCGCAAACCCAGATGCTAACAATTACAGCTGCTCGGGATGAGCACTACACAACTCCCAGGGGCACCATTCCTAGTTCAGGGCTCAACTGTCCAACCACAGATCATTCTAAAGGAGGTTTGGAGCCAGGCTTTGGGGTCAGATGGACTAGGATTTGAATCCTGATTGAACTCTTATTGCCTTGGTGTTTCATCTGCAAAATGCCAAATTTTACTAGCATATGCACAGCTTTTACATTTGATATCTCAAGGCTTCTTGGGCATGGCTCTGGACCACCGTCCTCATATTTAGCTGAGAATAATCCTCTTTATTTTACAGTTTGGCTTCCTTTCTGTTGACAGAAATATAGGTGACAACCTGCTACTTGTGACTGACAGTCTTGTGGACCGAACCCTCACCCTGTGGGATCTGATGTCATCTCCAGGTAGATAATGGCAGAACTGAGTTGAATTAGAGGACAACTGTCTCTAATTCAAGCTGGAGTCTGCTGGAGAATTGCTTGGTGTGTGGAGAAAACATCCCACACATCTGGTGTCAGTGTTGTGTTGAGTGATGTGCAGAGAGTAGGAAAAACTTAACCTCGTATAGATGCTGATCTCCCTATCAAGTTTCACTGTCTGAGCAAAACCCTCTCTGCGACGTTGCTTTAGGGACCAAGATTCCACCACTGTCACTCACACTTCACTAGTATCTCCAGCTGGACTGTTTTTTATCTACTCTAATCCTCCTTCAGACCTTGAACCTCTTTTATGACACAACCCCTAGCCATGAGGATCTCCCTACCTCCTGAGACAGCCTAGTTCTATCTGCTATGCATTTTTTTTTTTCCAATTCTGCTCTCCCTGCTACTCCCAGGCTCCACCTCTCAGTCTGGGTCTGTCCCTGAATCATCTAGAAGTGGTCTGCTGCTCCCTTGTCCCCATCCCTACAAAGAGATATTTTGTTGGCTCGGCATCTATAGCTCAGCTGGCCACATACACTGGGGCTGGCAGGTTTGAACCTGGCCTGGGCCTGCTAAACAACAATGACAACTACAACAACAAAAAAAAATAGCCCAGGCATTGTGGCGGGTGCCTGTAGTCCCAGCTACTTGGGAGGCTGAGGCAGGAGAATCCCTTGAGCCCAGGAGTTTGGGTTTGATGTGAGCTGTGATGTCACAGCACTCTACCGACAGTGACATAGTGAGACTCTGTCTCAAAAAAAAGAGAGATTTTGTTATTTTTAGGACAAGAAGTCTCTGTCATTTCTTTAAAGAAAAAACCCTCTCTATCCCTTTCTTTTTTGAAGTAGACAATTAATCGTTGTGCATTGTGGAAAATATGAGGAATTTATAGCAAGGAAGAAAGATGAAAGTTACACACACCCCACCTCCCAGAAACAACCATTATTACCTTTACTTCTGCTTTCCTATGCATGTTTGTTTCCATAATCGAGTGCATAGTGAATACACAATTTGGTGCTTTGCTCTTTCTCACATAACATTATTACAGGAATATTTCCCCATACCATTAAAATCTCTTTGCAAACATAATTTTACTTTTAATGATTGTGTAGTACACCATTGTCTAGACTGATCATTGCCAATTGTTGGCCACTTGGTTTGTATTTACTTACTTTTATATCGCAATGCTGTGATTTTTATTTTTATTATTTATTTGTTTTTATTTATTTATTTTTTTGAGACAGAGTCTCAATATGTCACCCTCAGTAGAGTGCTGTGGCGTCACAGCTCACAGCATCCTCAAACTCTTGGGCTTAAGTGATTCTCTCGCCTCAGCCTCCCAGTAGCTGGGAACCCTACAGGCACCCGCCACAACACCCGGCTATTTTTTTGTTGCAGTTGTTAATGGTTTAGCTGGCCTGGGCTGGGTTTGAACCTGCCAGCTTGGGTGTATGTGGCTGGCACCATAACTGTTGTGCTACAGGCACCAAGCCACAATGCTGTGATTTTTTTGTTGTTGTTGTTTTTTAGAGTCACAGTCTCACTTTGTCCCCCTCGGTAGAGTGCTATGGTGTTACAGCTCACAGCAACCTCCAACTCCTGGGCTTAGGCGATTCTCTTGCCTCAGCCTCCCGAGTAGGTGGGCTGCAAATGTGTATACCCATGTAACCACCATCTAAGATACATTTATAGCACCCTGGCAGTCTTGATGGTTTTTATAGCAGCTCAGGACTGGAGAAGAGAACAGTATTTATTTTTTCTGGCCCCTTTTACATTTTTATTACTTTTTATTTTTTAGAGACAGAGTCTCACTTTGTTGCTCTGGGTAAAGTGCTGTGGCATCACAGCTCACATCAACCTCCAAATCCTGGGCTTAGGTGATTCTCTTGCCTCAGTCTCGCGAGTAGCTGGGACTACAGGCATCCGCCACAAAGCCCAACTATTTTTTTGTTACAGTTTGGTTGGGCCGGGTTTGAACCCATCACTCTGGGTGTATGAGGCCAGCACCCTACCCAGTGAGCCACAGGTGCTGCCCGGTTGTAAACATTTTAAAGATGAGAACCTCTTGATTTTTTTGCCATTAATATCTTTAATGGAGTGATAAATATATTGACTACAAAACGTCACACTGAGAGCCAGACCATAAAAATGTATACAATATCCTTTTGTGAGGTTTTGTCTTTTTTTTTTGAGACAGAGTCTCATTTTGTCACCCTCGGTAGAGTGCCGTAGTGTCATAGCTCACAGCAACCTCTAACTCCTGGGCTTAAGTGATTGTCTTGCCTCAGCCTCCTGAGTAGTTGGGACTACAGGCATCTGCCACAACACCCGGCTATTTTTAGAGATGGGGGTCTCGCTCTTGCTCAGGCTAGTCTTGAACCTGTGAGCTCAGGGCAATCCATTCGCCTCAGCCTCCAGAGTGGTAGGATTACAGGCGTAAGCCCTCGCCCAGCCCTGGTTTTGCCATTTGTTTTCAATTTTTTACAAAGATCCTTTATTGTGATGGTCATTTATATCTTATTCGTGCACAAGCCAGAGATAGCATCAAGGACTGAGGCACCTACAGAGGACAGAGACAAAGGCTAAGCTTTCTGCTCAGAAAAGACTTAGAAAAGCAAGTCATTATTTTATTTTAGTGTTATTATTTTTTCTTTTTTAAGCTAGACTCAATTGGCATTCATTTAATTCATTATTTTATTTACTTATTTATTATTTTTATTATTATTATTTTTTGACACAGAGTCTCAAGCTGTCGTCCTGGGTAGAGTGTCGTGGAGTCACAGCTCATAGCAACCTCCAACTCTTGGACTTAAGCGATTCTCTTGCCTCAGCATCCCAAGTAGCTGGGAATACAGATGCCTCCCACAAACCCCAGCTATTTTTTGGTTGCAGTGGTCATTGTTGTTTGGCAGGCCCGGGCTGGGTTCGAATCCTCCAGCTCTGGTGTATGTGGCTGGCCCTAACCACTGAGCTACAGGACCTGAGCCTATATAAGAGACAGGATCTCATTTTGTCACCCTCAGTAGAGTGCTGTGGCATCATAGCTCATAGCAACCTCAAACTCTTGGATTCAAGCAATTCTCTTGCCTCAGCCTCCCAGGTAGCTAGGACTACAGGCCCCCCACAATGCCCAGCTATTTTTAGAGATGAAGTCTTGCTCTGGCTCAGGCTGGTCTTGAACCCATGAGCTTAGACAATCTACCCACCTCAGCCTCCCAGAGTGCTAGGATTACAGGAGTGAGCCACCTGACCCTCTAATTCATTATTTTAAAACCAACTTTTACTCATGCTAAAATTGTATGAGTATCCATTGAATGTACCCTTTCTAACATTCTATATTATTTATTTTAATATATTTGCTAATTCAATAGGCAGAAATAAATGCATTTTTAAATTTTCTTTGAATTTCTTTAAATTTTAGTAACAGAATATTTTAATCTAATATTTGTTGGCCATTTGTATTTCTTCTGTGTAGACTATCTATTGGTGGGAGGTCTTGGTATTTTATTTGTTGTTTTATAAAGAACTTTCTCTATAGTAAGGATTTTTAGGAGCCAACTGTTATCCCAATTTTTTGTTTGCCTACATGCTTCTCTTTTAGTTTTTCTGAGACAGAGTTTCACTTTGTTGCCCTTAGTAGAGTGCCTTGGTATCACAGAGTCCACAGCAACCTCTCACTATTGACTCAGCCTCTGGAGTAGCTGGGACTACAGGTTCCCACCACAGTGCCTGGCTTTTTTTTTTTTTTTTTTCCCCAGAGATGGGGTCTCACTCTTGTTCAGATGGTCTCAAACTTGTGAGCTCAACTTTATCACACCTACTTGGCGTCCCAGAATGCTAGGATTATAGGCGTGAGCCATCACCAGCCCTATGTGCTTCATTGCTGAGTTGTTTTTGTAAAGATTGTTTCAATTTCATGGGTCAAATTTGTCAATCTTATTTTGTGACTCTATTCTCCATTGCTTTTGAATTTAGGAAGTCTACTCCCACTTAATGAGTATTTGTTTCTATTTTCTTCTAGGTTTTAAATGTTTGCTTACATTTAATTGTATTCGATCTGGAGTTTATTCTTTGTATAGGTTCTGAGGGGAAGATCTAAATGGCTCTCTCTCTCTCTCCTTTTTCTTTCCCCTAATAGTAAACCAATTATACATGAAAAAGTCCTGGTCAGCCTCTTCACCCAGGGAGAAGGTTCCATTTACTTCACGTTCTTCTGGAAGCGTGGGAACCAGAACAGGAACAAATAATTTTTTAAAGTTAAATGAAAGTTTAAGCCAGATTCTTTGCAGCCTGTTTTATAATAACCCTGAGAAGAAGTATCGCCAGCCCCTTTACAGATGAGAAAACTTGACAGAGGCTCAAAAAGGTAAACTTCCCCAAGGTAACACAGCTAGTCCCATCCAAGATTAGAATCGGCTACAATATTCCAGGGCCTCAGAATTCAGAATTGGTCTGAGTTTAAATTTAACTCTGGGTTCTTTTTACAAAGAAACTACCTGACCCCTCTATTGGGAGATAAGCAGCCAGAAATTAGTCATTCAGATGGTGGGAATGGCAACCTAGGTCCAGAGGAACATATCTGTCAACCCAGTTTGTGAATTTGTTTTTCTTAAATTAGCAGAATCCTAAATTTTTGCTGAAAACATTTCGGGTGTTTAAACAATCTTCACATCTCTAGTTTCCTTTGGGATAAATTTGTTTTGTTTGTTTGTTTCGTTTTCTTATTGAAAAGGACACATTCCCGTCCAATGGTTTAGAATGAGGAGTTCACTAAGGTCACAGAAACCAAGACGGGAATACAGTTCATCAGGACAAATTCCAGCCCTGCCCTTCCGAGCCCCTGGAAATCATCCCCCTGCCTCTTCCAGCAGCCGGCCGAGCTGGCTTAGCCACTTAGCAGTCCCACAAGGCCCTGATTTTGCAACTCAATCACTCTTAAGGGCCTCTAATTGGTTGTCCAACAACCAATGAATTCACTGGCTTTGGTCAGGTGACTACCTCTGGTTAAATCAACTGTAAGGGAGGCTGTGGGCGGTCACACGGTCCCCAGGACACACCCCTCTCCCGACTGGGGGAACCAAATTGACCTTCTCCTCTCATCAGAGTTAGCTAATTCTGTATTCCACAGTTCAGTTGAATTTTCCTCGTCCCACATTCAACGTTCCAAAGCAGAGCTGCCAGGGTTTTATTTTGCCAGAAAAAGTCAAATTAAATAAACAACATGATCACCACCTAGTATCACCAGCGTTTCATAACTGATAGGGAACTTTCACCTCAAAACTACGGGTTGGCGATAGTCCAGGAGTAAAGGACAGACTTCTTCAGGATGGATGATTGGCCGCCTTAGGACATCATGGGGACCATGGCCACGTGCACCAGTATTTGGGATTGACTGCAGAGACTATAAGCCTTCCTCTCTCGCCAGCTCCTGCGGGCACATTTCCCCCCACGAGTTTAACTTGTAGAAGGGAAACATGGGGCTCTGGTGCCCCAGGTTACCTGCCTTCTCGTTGAGGACAATTCTTTGTTCCAAATCCTCGAAACCTCATTGGGCCGGGAGTCTGCATCAGGATAGAATAACTTCCTGGGATTCCCAGGCCTGTCCCCAGAAAATGCCCTAGACCCTCTGACCTCATTCCCACATCAGCCCTTTGGATCCAACCACTGGTAAGACTTCCTACCCTTGGTCTCCTGTTCCGTGGAGGGTGGAGGGCGTAAGGGCCCATTTCCCCTGGCCCCTAAGGTGCAACCCACTCTAGCGTTGGAAGCAAATGTCTGGTGGATGCTGCATAATTGCTGTTCGCGCTCTACGGGGGCACCCCGGTTACTCTTTCCATTTCTGTGTGTCCAGCTGGGTGTCTCTTCTGACAGATCACAAGTGAGATTTTCTTCACTGCTGCACTTAGCACAGGGAATTAGAAGTGCCTGGAGTTCATTTCCCCTGGGGGAGCCTCTGCCTTAGACCAGCAGATATGGGAGAATGAAAGCCCAGACGAGGTGCAAACTCTGAACTGTGTCAGCTGGGGCTCTACCTGATATTTCACTGTTGCTTGGCTTTTTCTCTTTCTTGTCTTTTTTCTATGCCCCCTTACCAGTTTCTCATAGGAGCACTTCCTTAATAATCGACTTGCCCAGGAATCTTTGTCTTTGGGTCTGCTGCTAAGCCTGTCCCCCCCCCCCCATGAAGGGGACTGTAGCAAAATGTAATGCCCAGAGGAAAAGCTGGATTTAGGTGTGTGATGCCTTCCCCAGCTCATGCTCATGCAGGACCTGAATCCTGGGTCACCCTAAATCAGCAAGGCTTCACATTTTCAGTAGGAAAGTGTAACCCAATTTATTTATTTGTTTTACATTTAAAAATTATTTTTAAACTTACATACAGTAAGATTTCACTCTTTTGGTGTGTAGTTTTGTGAATTTTGAAACATGTATAGTCAGGAATCACAACCACAATCAAGATATAGAACAGTTCCATTATTCCCCACCCAACACCTCCAAATTCCTTCGTATTGCCGCCCTATAGTCAAATCCTCCCCGACTCTGACCTCCTGAGAACCACTGCTCTGTACTTCACTATCATAGTTTTGCCTTTTTTCAGAATGTCATGTAAATGGAATCACGCAGTAGGGAACCTTTTATCTTTGGTCCTTTCAAGTAACAGGATGCATCCATCCAAGTTTTTGCAGACATCAATCGCCTGTCCCTGTGGAAGTTATCACTTCCATTACATACACTACTCCATTGTATAAATATAATGCAATTCATATAAATGTTTTCTTCTGTTGATGGACCTGCGAGTTGCTCAGGATTTGGAATTATTCAATAATGCTGCTATGAACATTTTTACACATGTCTTTTGGTGGAAATATCACTCCTTTCTTTTGGCTATATGGCTGGTATTAAGGTAGGAAACAAGCCTGTCCTTTTTTTTTTTTTTTTTTTTAACAAGCCTGTCTTGTTCACCATCATATTCCCAGTGAGCATCATAGTGCCTGGCACATAGTAGATACTCAATAAATATTTGTTGAATAAATGAAAGAACAAATTTTAGACTACTATTAGCTTAAAGTAAGTAATGACATAGGCTGGGCATGGTCATTCATGCCTGTAATCCCAGCACTGTGGGAGGCTGAGGCAGATAGATTGCTTGAGCTCAGGAGTTCAAGACTCCTGTGCATGAGCAACAGCGAGACCCGATTTCTGAAAACAAAATAACCGGGTGTTGTGGCAGGCACTGTAGTCCCGGCTACTCAGGAGGCTAAGGCAAAAGAATTACTTGAGCCCAAGAATTTGAGTTTGCTGTGAGCTATGACACCATGGCATTCAACCCCAGTGGCCATTGAGACTCACTCAGGGCAACGAGTGAGACATTGTCTTTGGGGGGGGGGGGGGAGGAAGAAAAAACTTTATGACAAAGCCAAGACTAGACTGCAATCTTCCTGACATCCATCCTTTGCAAGCTGAGATTTGAGGCCCTGCTGACTCAGAAGACAATGCTGCAGGTACTGGGTTGATTTCAGCATCCTTTTTCCTTGAAGAAAAAGTGGCTCACTTTCCCTCTCATGGCCTGAATTGCCATAGCTTAAAATATTTTTTTGATTATGAGAACATTTCCCATTAAGTGTGCATCTTCAGCTTCCTCCCACCCCCAGTATTTATGAGCTCATAACTCCAGGATCTGTCACAATCAGTGTTGCAAAAGTGTATCTGAGTGTAATGAAATAATTTGATGAGAAACGTGGCAAGGAGACAGTTGGGATTTTCTCCTGTCTTACAAACCATCCTGAGGGGACGGGTGCATATAAATCAGCACCTCCCTTAATTAAGTAAAACATTTTAAGGAAAAAACAAATTAATTACCACTTCATGGTACCACCCCAACCGATTACCCAAATGGTTCACATTCCATAAACCTCGCCTGAATTTAGAACTAATTATCACTCTTTTAGTTTGTTTATGCTTCCCAACACAACAAAAATCTGTCTTGAAAGTGGATAGTGTGAGATGGCTTTTTTACTCCACTGTCAAGATGATGTAAGTTGTCATAAGATTCAATAATTAAGTCTTTTTGTTTTAAGCTTGATAACTCAGGGTATGTAGACTGTGGAGCATCCAGAGAGGAAATAAAAATGATTTTGGAGGCCAGCTGCGGTGGCTCATGCCTGTAATCCCAGCACTTTGGAAGGCTGAGGCAGGTGGATTGCCTGAACTCACAAGTTTGAGACCAGCCTGAGCAAGAGGGAGACCCCCATCTAAAATTAGTCCGGTGTTGTGACGGACATCTGTAGTCCCAGCTACTCAGGAGGCTGAGACAAGAGAATCACTTGAGCCCAAGGGTTTGAGGTTTCTGTGAGCTGTGATGTCACAGAACTCCATTGAGGATGACAAAGTGAGACTCTGTCTTAAAAATATGAGTTTGGTGTATAGGTGGGGTGGTGCAAAGAAGCTGATAAGGTACCAACATGTGTGGGGTCTTAGCCTGTCTGACTATCTGACTTGCCGTGTGACCTTAGGCAGGAACTGGACATCTCTGGTCTCAATCTGGGATAGTTGTGCATTGCCTATTAGCTGGCTTCCCCCCCAGGGTGAGCCCCAAATGGTTCCAATAAGTCCCTTCTCTTGCCTTCATTTCCTTATCTGTATAGTGAGAATCTTGTCATCTCTGAGGCCTGCTATTATCCAACCTGGTCTAATGTCCTTCCTTATTCTCCTTCCTGCTGGCTTTGCCTTCACCCTTCTTTGATCCAACAGAGCCCTGTGGCCAGGGAAGCTGTTGACTAAGATTCACCTCTTCCCAGCCCCATCCTGCCCTCTCAAATCCGCCTGCCTACTGATTGATCCAGCCTTTAAAGGAGCAGGCTGCCTGGATCTGGCTTTGGCTCTTTTGGGGTTTGTGTGGGAGTGGTGGTCTCAATGGCCTCAAGCACAACTGGCCTTGATAGCCCCCTCCAGCTCCAGCTTTGTTCCAAGTCCAGAGTTACCTGCCAGCTAAGCCAAGCCCCAGCCTTCCTTCACTTCTGCCATTGCTCCACATGAGTGGCTGGGTTTACTCAATCAGTGCTTAGCCACTACCTGAATTTTCAGTGAAAGACATGGATAACCAGAAAGAAAGCATAATCTAAGTGTTTGAAACATTTTTCAGGTATGAGTCACATAGTTAAATTCATAGATTATAAAGGCACAATACCTGGGTAATCCCCACCAGAGTCACGACACAGGACATTTCTTTCCAGCTTCTCCGAAGGTTCCCTCTGTTAATACCCCTCTAAAAGAGTCATTATTAGGCTGGGGTGCAATGGCTCATGCCTGTAATCCCAGCACTTGGGAGGTCGAGGCAGAACCTGAGCTCACAGGTTCAAGACCAGCCTGAGCCAGAGCAAGACCTTATCTATAAAAAAAAAAAAAAAAAAAAATAGCCAGGCGTCATGGCAGACGCCTGTAGTCCCAGCTACTCAGGAGGTTGAGGCAAGAGAATCACTTAAGCCCAAGAGTTTGAGGTTGCTGTAGGCTGTGACGCCACAGCACACTACTGAGGGTGACAAAGTAAAACTCTGTCTCAAAGAGAAAAAAAAAAAGAGCCATTATCCTGACTTCATTATCATAGATTGATTTTGTCTGTTCTGGAAATCGCCTGGTGGGATTTGGGGTTTTGGTTTGTTTTTTTTTTTTGACACAGTCTCGTGTCACCTGGGCCAGACTTCAGCGGCAATCATCATGGCTCGCAGCAGTATCCAATTCTTTCCTGTGTCTGGCTTCTTTGGCTCATCGACTATGTCTATGAGATCCATCCTTGTTGCAGATGTCAGTAATTCTTGAACTCTTTCTAGACTGAAGAATTTATAAAGAAATTAGTGACTACTCTAGTAATCTGGTTATTGGCATCTAGTTTGCAAATGCCAGATATTTGTGGGCCTAATATGGTCATTACAGTATGTGTACCCCCCCCCAAAAAAAATTAGCTTCTGAATGTACTCAAGGATGTTCAAGTTCCAAATGGAACAGTGACGAATATGATTAGGAAGGTATCTGACCACACTTTCCCCTCTTGAGAATCTTTTAAGGCATCTTCTTAATGTTTTAATTCCCATTTGTTGGGTGTGACAGTTTAAATATTTTTCCCCTCCAAAACTCCAGATAAGGGAAGTAGGGAATTGTTCAAAAGGTATAAAATTTCAGTTTTGGGGCGGTGCCTATGGCTCAGTGGGTAGGGTGCAGGCCCCATATACTGAGGGTGGTGGGTTCAAACCTGACCCTGGCCTAACTGCAATAAAAAAATAGCTGGGCGTTGTGGTGGGCGCCTGTAGTCCCAGCTATTTGGGAGGCTGATGCAAGGGAATCCCCTAAACCCAGGAGTTGGAGGTTGCTGTGAGTTGTGTGATGCCATGGCTCTCTACTGAGGATGATAAAGTGAGACTGTTTCTACAAAAAAAAAAAAAAAAAAAAAAAAAAAATTAAAAAAATTTCAGTTTTGCAAGATGACAAAGTTCTAGAGTGTGAGACTTCCAACTTGGGTCTTCTCCTTTGGCAGAAGCTCTGGTACTTTTTACTCCTTCTGTATTCCTTTCTGTCTAATAAAATCCTATCTGATTACTGAAAAAGAAAAGAAAAAGTTCTAAAAATCTGTTGCACAAAAAGGTAAATATAGCTAACACTGTTAAGCCACACACTAAAACATGGTTAAGATGGTAAATTTTATGGTTTCCCCCACACACACACAATTAAAAAAGCAAAGGAAGGCTGGGTGTGGTGGCTCAAACCTATAATCCCAGCACTTAGGAGGCTGAGATGAGTGGATTGCCTGAGCTCACGGGTTCAAGGTTTCAGCATGAGCAAGAGCAAGACCCTGTCTCTTAAAAAACAGCCAGGTGGCCTGAGAGAGCAAGATGGCAGCCAAGTAACAGCTTCCCTGTATCTGGGCACCGTGAGTCGGGGGAGATAAGACTCCAGGCATCTCTGGCTGGTGGGATCTGCCTATAATCATCCCTGTGAGGATACAGGGAGTCAGTGAGAGACTTCTGGACCCCAAGAGGACAAAAACAGTGAAAAACTGGCAAGTGGTCGTGTGTGTTCTATCGGTCTAATCCCACCAGCAGCTGTAAGTATAGTAGCCGTGAGACTGCAAACCGGAAAGGCCTTACCTATGAACTATTTTGGTGTTTTTGGACTTGGCACTCAGTTGAACTGCCTTGGGGAGAGCTTGAGCAGGAGTGCAGAGAACTTTGGGTGTTGTCTAGGGCCCCAGACTGAGCCGCTGAGCTGGAAGGAGCTAATAGCATTTGTCTGTGGACTGCAGAGAGCCTTTGTGAGAGAACTGCCCCAGCGAGCTCCGCCATGGGGTTTGCAGAGCAAGGATCGGGAGGGAGCTAGTAACCTAGCTCCTAACTAGGTGACTGAGCAGCCTAAAGGCAGGGACTGAGCTGCCTTACAGCCCTAACCTTCAGGGACATAGTGAGACTGGTTTTGGCACACTGGGTAAGTGGATAGCAGTGATCCCAGTGACAAGCACTTTCCTGGGAAAGCTTCTGCTTAGCAAGTTTAGAAGTTTAAAGTGCCTTTTAAGAGGGCTGAAGAGAGATTTAGGGTGTCTACCCTGTGGGTTTTGAGAAATCAGTGGAGGCCTCCAGTTGTATCAGCATTGTGATTAACATCTCATACCCCAGAAGACCACCTGTTGCCCAGACAATATTCAACAAGATATATATACTGCTTTGTTTTTTTGTTGTTTTTTGTTTGTTTGTTTTTGTTTTTTGTTTATTTTGATGTGGTTGTTTTCTTTTTTAATTTCAACCTTTTCCATACAGATTTTTTCTTTTCTTTTTTTTTTCTTTCTTTCTTTTCTTTCCCCATTTTTCTAGTTTAAATACAATTTTCCATTGCTGCCTTTTTCAATAACTAGAACTTCATTTTTGCTAGTGTTTCTACCCCTATTATTTGGTTTTTCACCCAATTTTATCTTGTAAAGTTTTCTGTTTGCTTGTTTTGGTTTGATTTATAGCATTTTTATCTTTCCTCTCTACTTGGTGGAGGTGGGGTACTGTGTCTGATCAGGTTAGCAAAGAGCTGCTGATCTCAAGGGAACCACCCAACCAGGCACCCCCAGAGGTTGGGGTGTTTTAAAGGTTGTGTCAAAGTACCCTACTGTACACCTATTGCTCTGTCTCCCTCTTTCTGTGACTCTCTTCTTTTTGTCAATATTCCCTTTTACCCACCCCCACTCCTTTCTCTATTTTCTTTTCGTTCCTTCTTTCTTTCTTTTATCCCTTCTTGCTCTTTAACCTTCTCATCCTTCTGGTCCTGTACGAAAAGGACTCATCGAAACCTTAGTCCACAGACATGGGAACTTAAAGAGCAAGAGGAAGTGAAAGGAAAATTAGGGCAAGGAAACAGATAAAAGAAATCACTCATATGAGGTAGAATCAGCAAAAAACTCCAGGCAACATGAAGAACCAGTCCAGAACAACCCCTCCAAGGGACCATGAGG
Source organism: Loris lydekkerianus (assembly GCA_963574355.1). Taxonomy (NCBI): domain Eukaryota; kingdom Metazoa; phylum Chordata; class Mammalia; order Primates; family Lorisidae; genus Loris; species Loris lydekkerianus. The sequence continues at coordinate 34,155 of CAUYPK010105619.1, forward strand.
TAGCCACTGCAGAGGATTCCACCCATAACAAAAAGTTAGGAATGACAGAAAGGAAATTTAGAATACACATGATGAAAACAATGAAGGAAATGATGGAAACAATGATGGAAACTGCTAATAAAGTGGAAAATAACCAAAAGGAAATCCAAAAAGAATCAAATAAGAGATGAACAATACAAAGAATATAGAAATGATATAGCAGAGCTGAAGGAACTGAAGCAATTAGGGAACTTAAAGATGCAATAGAAAGTATCAGCAAAAGGTTAGGCCATGCAGAAGAAAGAATTTCAGAGGTAGAGGAAAAAGTTCTGGAGATAACTCAGATAGTAAAAGAGGCAGAAAAGAAGAGAGGAAAAAGCAGGACTTTCACTGTCCGAATTATGGGACTTTATGAAGCGTTCCAACATACAAGTTATAGGAATCCCAGAAGGGGAAGAAGAATGCCCCAGAGGAATGGAAGCCATACTAGAGAATATTATAAATTAAAATTTCCCAAATATCACCAAAGATTCTGACACACTGATTTCAGAGGGGTATTGGACCCCAGGTCACCTCAACTCTAACTGAGCTTCTCCAAGACACATTGTGATGAACCTGTCCAAAGTCAAGACAAAAGAAAAGATTCTGCAAGCTGCCAGGGGTAAGCACCAGTTGACCAAAAGGGGAAAATCTATCAGAGTGACTGCAGATTTCTCTAATGAAACTTTCCAAGCAAGAAGACAATGGTCATCTACCTTTAATCTACTTAAACAGAACAATTTCCAGCCCAGAATTCTGTACCCTGCTAAGCTAAGCTCTAAAATAGACAGAGAAATCAAATCATTTACAGATGTACAAACATTGATGAAATTCACCACAAGACCAGCTCTACAGGACATACTTCAACCTGTTCTACACACTGACCATCACAATGGATCAGCAGCAAAATAAGAACTCAGAAGTTAAAGGACAGAACCTAACCTCCACACTGATGCAAAAGATAAAACTAAGCAATGGACTCTCACAAAATAAGATGAATAGAACACTACCACACTTATCAATTATCTCAATAAATGTTAATGGCTTGAATTCCCCACTGAAGAGAC
>CAUYPK010105621.1:0-11212 GCA_963574355.1 Loris lydekkerianus
AGAAAAGAACAAATGATCTCATTTCATTGTTGTTGTTGTAAGGAGAATTGAACAGAAGCTGCTCTGAAGAAGATAGGCACATAGCCTACAGACACATGAAAAAATGCTCATCATCTTTAGTCATCAGAAATGCAAGTCAAAACTAATTTGAGATATCATTTAACACCAGTAAGATTAGCCCACATAACAAAATTTGCACCAGAATGTTTATTGCAGGCCAATTCATAATTGCCAAGTCATGGAAGCAGCCCAAGTGCCTATTGATCCATGAATGGATTAGCAAATTGTGGTATATTTATACCATGGAATGTTATGCAGCCTTAAAAAAGATGGATACCTTGCCTCTTTTATGTTTACATGGATGGAGCTGGAACATATATTTTTTAGTAAAGTATCTCAAGAATGGAAGAAAAAGTATCCAAGGTATTCAATACTATTATAAAACCAATATATAATCACCCATACTTTCATATGGAAGATAAAACACAACTGAATCCCATGATAAAGAAGGGGAGAGATGGTGGAGGTGATGGGACTTGGGAGGTTGGATGGAGCGAGGGTAATCGGTTGGACCACACCTATGGTGCATATTGCAAGGAAACATGTCAAATCTATTAAGTGTACAGTATAAATGCCTTAACACAATAATTAAGTGAAGTGAAGGCTATGTAATCCAGTTTGATGTAAGCATTGCAAACTGTATACAAAATCAGCACATTGTACCCCATTAATGTATTAATGTATATAATTATGATTTTATAATAAACCAAATATATATAATTTACTCTTATTTTGTAGCAACTAAAAAAAAAAACAATAAAAAACCAGAGCAGCAGTTCTCAACCTGTGGATCACAACCCCTTTGGACTGTATTACAGGGTTGCGGCATTAGGAAGGTTGAGAACCACTGACATAGAGGGAACAGGATGGCGGCTGAGTAACAGGTTCTTTGCAACCAGGCATGGTGAGTTTGGGGAGAGAATACTCAATACCTCTCTGGCTGGTGGGATTTGCCCCAAAACATCCCTTTAGGGACAGAAGGAGCCACCCACAGCCGTAACTGCAGCAGCAGCAAGATTGCAAGCAGGGAAAGGCTTCTTTGTGAACTATTTTGATTTTTTGGATTTGGGCTCTTGGTTGAAGTACCTTGGGAGCACTTGGGCAAGATGTGTATGACTTTAGGCATTGTCTAGGTGCCCAGACTCAGCTGCTGAGCTGGAACAGTGCTAATATTGTTTGGTTGGGGTTTGCCTGCATAGCCACTGTGGGAGAACTGCTCTGGCAGTCTCTGCCCTCAGGGTCACAGAGGGTGGATCAGGCTTGGAGACCTTGGATGAGTAATCTAGTGACTAAGCAGCACAAATGCAGTCACTGAGATGCTGGCAAAGAGCAGAGATTTCAATGTTTAACACTAGCAGGGCTATCTTACAGCCTTGGCTCTCAAGGGCATAAAGTGAGAATGGTACTGGTGCCCTGGATAAGCGGGCAGTCACTTCAGGAGAGGTCTTAGTGACAAGTGTTTTTCTGGGAAAGATTATGCTTAGCCGAGTTAATAGTTGAAAGTGTCTTCTAGACTGGACCTGTTCACCGTGCTTCACACCTCAGAGGAGGCATTTCCTAGGCACCGTAGATTTAGCTCCTTCCCCACCTGTCTCCCTTGGCTCCATCCTTACCCTGGGAGTGGAGGTGCAACAGGAAACTGGAGTGTGCCAAGGCCTCCAGGTGAGTTTGGCTCTGAGGTTTCTACCCTCTGGGGCCATGGTTCTCAATGGTGTGGCAAGGGGGGGGGGGCTTCTTCCCTCTGTCCCTCAGGGGCATTTGACAACATCTGGAGATGGGTGGTGCTACCAGCATCTTGTGGGTGGAGGCAGGGGATGCTGCTCAGCCTATTGCAGGGTGGCCCCACAGCAACTGATTACTAGGCCCCCAGTGTCAACAGGTAAGAAACAAAACATGTGGGTAATCCCAAGAACTAGCATTTTTGCAGAACTTTTCTCCTACCATGCCAGTTTCATATGCAGCTCTTTAATTTCATTTTGTCGCCTCCATGGCCAGAGAGGCAAGCAGTGCCTATTATTTTCTACTAAGGAAACTGAGGCTGCATCTATCTTAAATGCTCTGTCTGGAGTTGCAGGTTCTGGGAAGGGGCAGTCTGTGAACCTATCAAGGGACCACCTCTGGGTGGGGGATGCTCGGGAAGACAGCTTTGCCTTCAGAGGTCCCAGAAGGCCTGTCTCCCTTGGCCTTGGTGGGGGGCAGACCGGACCCCTAGAGGTCCTGCAGCTTCACTGAGGGGGTCAGAGTGCTTGCCTCCCTGGCAGGTGCGTCACCGCATCCTGTTGTGATTCAGCCTCAGGTGACCCTCTTAAGGAAGGCGCCTTCTGATCAACAGAAAAGGCAGATTGCTGGGATTTCGTGCTTGCTGATTATTGGCTGTAGAGGGGCAGAAATTGTCTGAGACTTGGGTAGGGAGGGTGTCTGTAAGGGGTGGATAACACTTACACATGTGTAAACACTGGTGCTGCAAACTCTATCCTAGATGGTCCAATTAGATGTGTGTGGCCATGGATTGGGGCAGTCCACGGCGCCCACATCTGTGTGGCACAGGGTGTCTGATGGGCTCGGGGAACTCTCTATACAGCGGCCATGCTGTACTTGTCTCTCTTGCAAGAGGCTTCCTCCAGAGCACCTGTGATCTGGTGAGCAGGTCAAGGCTGTGGGAAGGAGGCAGAGTTTCTGGGAAGAGCCTGAGGGACTCCCTGGGGTGGGAGTTAAAGCTTTCCTCATGGACAAACTGTCTGCTTTGGATGTTCTGGGTTTGGTGAGAAGAGGCAGAAGATGTTCTTGTACTGTCTTCTGTATTGAGTATTTAAACACTGTTAATCGTTCGGTGATCTTTCATCTCCATCATCAGCCTATCTGCAGACTGGCCCAGCTGGAGCTCTGGGGTGGAAAGTGTAAGAATGGAGACCTTGGATCTGAGTGGATGGGTGTGGGTCTCAGTGCAGGTATGGAGGGTGGAGGGAGCGGGCAAAAGCTCCCCATTCTGAAGTCTATTTCCCTTGATTTGAGAACTAGATCGTAGATCTTTGCTAGTCCAAGTGTATCCCTCAGATGGTGTCACTGGAGTTTGCTGGGAATGCAGAAGCCCAGGCCCCTCCCAGGCCTGCTGAGTCAGACTCTGCTTTGCAGCAAGACCCTGGCAGGAAAGGCTGCTCCTGAGAATAGGGTGAGAGTCCAGGCTGGATACAGGGCCCAGAGGGAGAAAGATGTCAAATCACCTCTGGTGACAATGTCACGAGGAAGGGCAAGAAGAATGGCGTGTAGAGCTGCAAAGGGTTTCTTTTTATGAAAAATAAATAAAAGTTACCAAAGGTAAAGTTGGCCAGAAGGTGAAGCAGTGGGGAGATATTCTAATCAATAATGTAACTATTGCAATAGGGAAAAGAGTCTGGTGTGGACTGAACGTAGCTGGGATTTGTGGAGGTGACTGGGTGTTTTAAAGGGAAAAGGGGGGAGCAGCGCCTGTGGCTCAGAGGAGTAGGGCGCTGGCCCCATATACTGGAGGTGGTGGGTTCAAACCCGGCCCCAGCCAAAAAACCAGCAAAATAAATAAGTAAATAAATAAATAAAAAATAAAACTAAAAATAAAAGAGGGGGGAAGGAGGGAGGAGGGGGTGAGTTGGGGATTAGTAGAATCAGGGGAGTAAAAAAATAACCAAGAGCAAGAAGGCTGAGGGGGTCCATGGGCTTGTCTGCTGGGGCTCGCCCAGGTTAGGCCCCTGCCTGCCCCTGGAGAGGTAAATGCCTTTGGCAGCTTTGAGTGTTTTCAGGCTGGCACTTTGGGGGAGGCTAGAGCCATCTTAGGGTTGTGACCTTGTACTAGCATTTTTTTCCAGGTCTTTATGACGAAGGCTGAGGCCCAGGACAGAAAGGGCTCTGACCCTTCTGCAGCCTGTGTCTCTAGGCCGTCTGCCATCTGTCCCTGGCCGCCTGAGTTCCTCCTGCCATTTCTTTACCTGCTAATGTGTAGAACCTTTATCCTGTTTCCGCCTGTTTTTCTCTTTCCTTCAAACTATATTACATGGCTTTTTAGAGATTCTATCTCAAAAAGAAAAACAAGGAGAGTTGGGAAAGGCTTGGAATTGCAAACTCTGGGGCAAAACTGCCTGCAGGTGTTCCAGCTTTGCTCAAGGTCTCCCAGGACTGAGGCTCTGCTTGCCCTCTCTGCCTGCCTCTTCCCTGAGCAAATGCTGATCTGGTGTCCAAATCACAGCTCCAGAGCAGCCACCCGCCCTGCTCCCCCCTTCTGAAAAGCCTCCACAATCATAAATCACATCTTCTTTCCCTCCGTGCATCCCTCCCGCGCAGTGTGGGGCAGAGTCTGTGCATGTGCAGTCCTGTGCCTGGACTGGGCGCCGCCTCCTGGGCATCATCTCTTTCCAGTAACTTCAAGCTTCTCTGGAAACAGCATTTGTCTCTATAATCCACCATCCCTATCCACCACCCTAAAATCCAAGGAGCTCTGAGAGCAGAACATGTTCTATAACTTTGCAATAAACTCATTTGGTAGCAAAACCTTGACCTGCCCTGGGGCTGTTTATATTCTTTTTGTATCTCACTTAGTGTGACTGTTTATACTTTGCTATGGAAATGCTAATACGAGGTACCACTGTAAGCCTCACCGCAGTGCTGTGAGTATGAGGTCTGCACACCTTGTTAGCTGTTTAAATCCAGACCATTCTGAATCTGCAGTGGTTTCAGATAAGGGGTTTGGACCTGTACAACTTTCTAGTCTCTGGGATTTGTGGAGGTGACAAATCAGAGCAGAGACTGGTTTCGCTTGCTCCATCAGGGCACAGACCCATGCCTTGGGTCCAGTGTAACATAGGTCCCCACAGAACTTTGCCCAGCGAATGGATCGGTGCTTGTAAGTTCCCAAGTTACTGTTCAGATTTTCTGTGTCTAATTTGTTCGCCAAATGCCCTTTGACCAAATTCAGCCCACGTTCTGAGAGTATTGTCGATGTCATCATTTTTCTCAAATATTTTTGCCTGAAGAGTTTTCCCTTCTGAGGATTTATCATACCTAGGGGAATTACTTTTCAATCTTTTTGTTGAAATTACTCTCAAGTCTTTTCTGGCAGGATTGCAAACATAGTGGCAGCAACCCTAATGATCTGATGTGGGATCCTTAACAGGCGTGGAGGTGTTCGCTCTGCAGACGCAGAAGTCTTGCCCTGGCTGCTCTCTGTGCAGATGCTCAGGTGGGCGTCTGTTTGGCAGGTGCTGCCAGGAGCTTCAGAATGACTTTCCTGATCTGGAAGAGCAAACCTCAGACATCTCACATATTTGCAGGTATTTTAAAATAGTTTTTGTAAGATGAAAACGTTACATCTACCGTATTTTGAGATTCTCCAATATGTACTGAAAGAAGAGGTGAGTCACGTTTACACTGAAGTTCAAGTGTGTTCTGTGCACCCCCAGCTCACCTTGCCACCAGTTTCCCTTTGGATCCCATCCGCTCCTATCCGACTGGCGTTCTTTTCTTCTGTCAGGACCCATTCTTCTCCTGGAACTTTGGCTGGTTTCTTTCTTCTGCTAAACCAAACCTGCCACTTCCTTTGCAATTCTGTTCAAAACTCTCTTCTCAGGAACCTTTTCTAAAAACCCGCCTCTGTGTGTTGATTTTTCACCATCAACCTTCCCAGTACCTTTGGTAAAATGAAGTTTAATGAACACAACTCTTTGACAGCGAACATTTGCATTCATATGACTTTCCTCTTCTCTTGAATTGTTTAAACTCCCAGGGACTAGTTGACTGGATCAAAGCATTGAGACATTTCATGGCTGATAGAATCACATTCATTGAAAAAGTTATGTGTTGGACATCTGTCAGGTGCCAGGACTGTGCTGGTAGCTGGGGCAGTGACCGTGACCCAGGGAGCAATCTCTCAGCCTTTCTTAAAACTTACCTCCAGGAGGGGGAGAGGACAACAACCAAATACATGATGGGGACAAAAAACAGACAGGTGGCAGCAATGCAGAAAACAGTAGGGCAGGAGAGCTAACTGGAATCGATTGTGGTGAAGGGAGACACAGTTGCTTTTTATAAGGGGGGGCGGGAAGGAAGGCCTCAGTGCAGAGGTGATATTTGAGCAGAGAGTCCCACACTGGCAGACACGCAGTTGATGCAAATGTCCTGTGGCAGGAAACACCCTCTGGACTTCCATTAAGAGTGTGTTAATATACTTGGTGATGAATAGGTCTCTGAGGCTCTTTTTGTTAAAAAGAACATTTCTTTTATATTTTTATTGTGGACTGAATGTTTGTGACCCACACCCCAAATCTGAATTCATATGTTGAACCCCTAATCCCTGATGTAATGATATTTAGAGGTGGGGCCTTTGGGAGGTGATGGAGTTGGGAGGAGGTCAGGAAAATGGGGCCCTCCTTGTGGGATTAGTGCCCTTATAAGGTGATGAAGGGGCCACAGCTTGAAGTCTCTCTTTGCCATGTGAGGTATGGCAAGCAAGAAGACAGCCATCTACCCATCAGGAGGACCCTCACTGAGAAATGACCGTGCTGTCACTCCATCTCAGACTTCCAGCCTTCAGAACCACAAGCAATAGTTGTCATTTAGCCACCTGGGCTCCATGTTCTGTTACCACAGCCTGAACTAAGACACATTCCCTGTGTCAGCCTGGATGATCTCAATCCACCTATCTCCAAATCGGTTGAGTCTTACTAGTGAATTTTTCATTATAGTTATACTTTTCAGCTGCATAATTTATATATATATATTTATATTATATACTTCTTATCTCTTTATAGTCTATCTGGTGAGACATAGTTCTTGTACATTGCTATAGTTCTTTTTTTCTCTTTTATTGACGTATAATAATATACATATTCATGGGGTACCTGTGAGTGTTACATGCACAGATTGTGTAACAAGTAAGGCAGGGTATTTGGGGTATCCATCACTTTGAGTGTTTATCATTCATTTGTGTTGGTGTCATTTCAAGTCCTCTGTTCAGGTGGCTTTTTTTTTTTTTTTTTTTTTGAGACAGAGCCTCAAACTGTCACCCTGGGTAGAGTGCTGTGGCATCATAGCTCACAGCAACCTCCAGCTCCTGGGCTCAAGTGATTCTTCTGCCTCTGCTCCCAAGTAGCTGGGACTAAAGGCGCCTGCCACAATGCCTGACTATCTTTTGGTTGTAGTTGTCATTGTTGTTTGGCGGGCCCTGGCTGGATTCGAACCCGCTAGCTCAGGTGTATGTGGCTAGTGCCTTAGCCGTTTGAGCCACAGGTGCTGTGCCTCTTCATGTGGCTTTTATACGTAGTCATCCTAGTTGGCGATCAATCTTCAGAACTTACTTCTTCTAACTATATGTTTGTACTCACAACCAACCTCTCTTCCTCCACCCCCCACCATCACCTTCTCTTCCCAATCTCTGGTCTCTTTCAGTCTCTCAGTTCCCACAGATGAGTGAAAACACAAGGTGTTTCTCTTTCTGTGCCTGGCTTATTTCAGTTAACCTGATGACCTCCAGTTCCATCCACACAGCTGCAAATGACATGATTTTATTCTTTTTTTTTTTTTTTTCAAAGGAAGGACTAATTTTAATCATCTTAATAATGAAGTCAAAAATACAATCTCTTTTCATTAAGAAATCCTAATGACTGAGGTAGTTGCTATTGTGATCAAATATTAATTACGTTTAAGATATAAAAATGATGAAATTGAGGGAAAGAAAGCACTGATTTGAAATTATTGTCCTTTAAATACAGGTGGATAATTAAGAACATTTCCAATTCAAAGTTCTGAGCACGAAATCCAAGTATGGCATGTCGTGGACTCACTTCTTAAAGATAAAATGAGCAGCTGATGGGAAGAATCCAGACTCTTAACAGCAAACCACAAAATGATGGTCTCAGCAAAGAAGCTGTAACTGTGTATTTGATGTTTTCACCTTGGTTCATTCCCAACTGTTCAAAATTTGGATTTCTGAAGGCTTTGTCAGCATTTAACTAATTCTTTGTTGGCTGAAGGGGCTGGGATTGTTTCCCCACACACAAACTGATCTTTGTCATAAATCACGTTTATAATGAGAGAGCAGCTAGGACACGTCGCCACACCTCCCCCATTCTCCAACTCTTCCTTGGTGATGGAGAAGTTGTCCCCACATAGACAAGGATAGAAATAAGTCTCCGAGCCCTCATCATATTGGAAGTCTTTGCTCTCTACCTCGTCGTGAAACACTGCCATGGTCACCAGCAGCCAGCGAAGGGCTAACGCCCCTAGGGCCCAACACTTCCTCAGTTGGTTTAACTTGAGTGCCGGCTTGGCCTGCGTAGTTCCCTCACGCCGCTTCAGGAACTTGATTTTATTCTTTTTTTATGGCTGAATTATATTCCATTGTGTATATACGTGACTTTTTAAAATTTGTCCATGACAGACATAGGTTGATTCCATACTTTGATGTCATGGAGAGTGCTGTGAAAAGCATTTGAGTGCAGGTGTCCCTTTGATTACTGATTTCTTTTGAGTAGATACCCAGTAGTGGGATTGCTGGGTCGTGTGATATTCCATTTTTAGTTTTTTGAGAAATCTCTATACTGTTTTCCATAGTGGTTGTATTAATATATATTACTACTAACAGTGTTTATGAGTTCTTTTTTCTCTGTATTATTTTTAGGTCCTTTGCCCACTTTTTTTTTTGACTGTTGAGTTCCTGGTATATTCTGGATATTTAGTCATCTATTGAATGAGTAATCTGTAAATATTTTTCCCATTCAAGAGGTTGTCTCTGCAATCTTTTGATTGTTTCTGTTGCTGTGCAAAAGATTCTTAGGTTAATAACCAGTAGTTGTCTATTTTTGTTTTTGTTGCATGTGCTTTTGAGGTCTTAGCCCTAAAATCTTTGTCTAGACCGAGGTCTTGAAGACTTTTCCCTATGTTTCCTTCTAGTATTTTCTTTCTTCCTTCCTTCCTTCCTTCCTTCCTTCCTTCCTTCCTTCCTTCCTTCCTTCCTTTCTTTCTTTCTTTCTTTCTTGAGACAGAGCCTCAAGCTGTCACCCTGGGTAGAGTGCTGTGGCATCACAGCTCACAACAACCTCCAACTCCTGGGCTCATGTGATTCTCCCGCCTCAGCCTCTCAAGTAGCTGAGACTATAGGCACCTGCCACAATGCCCAGCTATTTTTTTGGTTGCAGCTGTTATTGTTTGGCGGACCTGGGCTGGATTCAAACCTGCCAGCTCTGGTGTATGTGGCTGGAGCCTTAGCTGCTTGAGCCATAGGCGCCGAGCCTTCTTCTAGTATTTTCATAGTTTTGCATCTTATATTTACGTCTTCAGTCTCTAATCCATCTTGTAATTGACTCTTGTATATGGTGAGAGAGAGGGGTCAAGTAGCATTCTTCTGCATATGGTTATTTAATTTTCCTAGCACCATTGCCGAAGGTGGTGACCTTTCCCCAACATATGTTCTTGGCAGATTTGTTGAAGATCAATTGGCTGTAAATATGTGGATTCTGTTCCACTGATATTTTTATAGAAAAAACATGCTATTTTGCTTGCTATATCCTTGTAATATGTTTTGAAGTCAGGTAATGTGTTGCTTCCAGCTTTGTTCTTTTTGTTCAGAATTGCTTTGACTATTCAGGCTCTTATTTGTTTCCACAAGAATTTTAAGCTGAACCCTTCCTCCACCTATTATTTGCAGTGACCCTGGGCCCTCCAGACTCACTGACACTGATTTTCATTTTGGGGCAAGAAGGAATAGCTGAAGTTCCCCCACAGTGTGGACCCTCCGCTCCCCATCAACATGGGACAGCTCCCAGTGCTTTTCCTCTGCAGGAGGCCAGTCTTACTGGGGGGCTGTGGGTTTGGTCCTGGACTAAGTGGGCACTGTGGGTTCACACAATAAAACCTCAGGTTTCTTTCTTTAATGATGAAAAATTAAAAGGAAGTGACAAACTTAATGTAACAACAATTTGAAACTTCCTTCTTTTTTTTTCTTGCTATGGATGTGTGTTGAGATGATAGAACCAGCCGCTTTCTAGCACTTTCCAGCCATGACAGAAGGCTGGCAAGAAATACCCACTTTGTCCATGGCCCAAGCATTTCAAAGCACCGAAAATTGATGGCACTAACCACCCCCTTAAGTTGACCTGTTTTCCATAGGTTGGATGTGCATCACTGTACGTATTAGTACAGTTGGTCTAGTTCCTTATGGTGACCACATCTGTATGTTGACCAGCATGTTGACCAGGCCCTGGGGTGATCAACTTATAGAGGTTCTACTGTATATGAGTTTTTGTGGCTGCTGTAGTTATCTGAATGGCAAACTCTTAATATTTAATCCACCCACCCATCCACCCATCTATCCATTCACCTGTCTACCCCCAACTCAGTCTCCCATCCATTCATCTATCTATCTGCCTGTCTACCCACCCACCCACCAGTCCCCTTCAAGCCCCCCCATCCACCTATCCATTCATCCATCCATCCACCCATCCACTCATGCATCCATCCACACATCCACCCACCCACCCACCCATCCATCCATCCATCATCCATCCATCCATCCATCCATCCATCCATCCATCCATCCAACTAACCATCCATCCATCCATCCATTCATTCATCCATCCATCCATCCATCCATCCATCCATCCATCCATCCATCCAACTAACCATCCATCCATCCATCCATTCATTCATCCATCCATCCATCCATCCACCTATCTACCTGCCCACCCACCACTACCCCACCAGCCCCTCATCCACCCATACACTCATCCAACCATCCACCTACCTGTCTACCCATCCACCCACCAGTCCCCCTTCAACTCCCCATCCACCCATACACTCATCCATCCATCCACCTGTCTACCTGTCTACCCATCCACCCACCAGTCCCCCTCCAACACCCCATCCACCCATACACTCATCCATCCATCCGTCCATCCCTCCACCTATCAACCTGTCTACCTGCCCACTCACCAATCCTCCACCCAACCCATCCATCCTTCCATCTATTCACCTGTCTGCCTGTCTACCCCCCCCCCCCCCCCAACCCCCCCCCCCCCCCAAAAAACCCCCCAAAATACAACAGTCCCCCCCGCGAACACACCCTCACACCGCCCCCCCCCACCCCCCCCAAAACGGCCAACAGAAAATAAAACACAACAAATAAAAAATAAAT
>CAUYPK010105622.1:0-44975 GCA_963574355.1 Loris lydekkerianus
AGGGGTGTGGCTAAGGTGAGGCTAAAGATAAAAGATGAGCAGTGGACCCGGACAAGAGGCTGTCCTCTTTGAGCCTCATTTTTTTTTTTAATTGTTGGGGATTCATCGAGGGTACAATAGACCAGGTTTCACTCCTTTGTACTTTAAAGAAAATCAGAATATATATAGTTTATTAATTATTGTACTTTCTCCACTTATGAAATTATGTGGAGTTTCCCTATTTCTTTTTTTTTTTTTTTTCTTGAGACAGAGTCTCAAGCTGTCGCCCTACATAGAGTGCTATGGTGTCACAACTCACAGCAACCTCAAACTCTTGGGCTTAAGCGATTTTCCAGTCTCAGCCTCCCAAGTAGCTGGGACTGCAGGCGCCCACCACAATGCCGTGCTATTTTTTGGTTGTAGTTGTCGTTGTTTGGCGGGTCCAGGCTGGATTTGAACCCGCCAGCTCCAGTATGTGTGGGTGGCGCCCTAGCCACTGGAGCCACAGGTGCCGAGCCAATTTCCCTATTTCTATTACTCCTACAACTACTCTGGAATTTTAGTAGCTTGGTATTTTTTCACTAAACAAATCTCTGAGTCAGTGCTGGTGCGCTTTGTGAAATAAGATGTACAGGTACATTAAAGCAGATAAACAAGCATCTACAAAACAGCAAGTGAACAGATTGTTTAGTTGCCAGAGACACATTTTTAATGGTAGCTTGATCCAACATAAAGCATATCTATTGTCCTTGGCTCTATGTCTGCCTCTCTGCTATATCCTTGTGAATGAGGTAATAGTATTGATTTATAACACTTGTCTGTGGAGTTAAGATCCAAAGCACTCCAATGTTACAAAGTGAATTTAGGCAAACATTAGAACTCTTCATTTGAATATATGTCTGAGGGAGTCAGCCAAAAACCCATGTGCATTTGAGTAACTGTCATGTACTGTTTCATTTTCCTTTCCTGCCCTTTCTCTTTTAAATCATAATTATTAGTGACCATATTAAAGAATACTAGAGCATGAAAAGAGGAACATGAGGAAAATTTAAAGATGAATTATAAACATGGCAAAATGGAATAACCCACAAATTTTTGATGCAAAGAGTGCTCTCTGGAGTTGTGTTATTAGTGACCCCGAATAATGTCTACTATTTTGGGATTTTTATCATACTTTTAAAATGAGCTCAAGACTTCAGAGACCTTAAACTTGAAAGACATGAATTTTAATTGCATTCTTACTAAAGGAGAACAGTGTGAATTTTATTTAATCAAATGTTAATTTACCCTTTTCCTGAAGTGTTACCATTTCATTGATGAAACCATTGCCTAGCACTTTGAATGAGAAGCACATATGACAATTAATAAAGGAATAAGAGATCATGGAGAAGTGAGGCTATAAACTTTCTCCTTGCCATCTTGTGTTAGAGAAAAGAAATTAAAGATGGATAATGTGATTTTAATGTACTAAAAGGAAAATGGAAAGCCCTGGGGTCCTGTTGCCCATGTCTTCTTTCTAACTAGATTAAAACACTTTGAGAGGCATAATTAATAATTTATTATTTTGTGGAGGTGAAATCATGTATATTTTACTGTGCAATGAAATTTTATGTTGATTTAAAGTGTTTAGTATTTATAAGTTATTATTAGAGATATTGATTATTTATCACAATATCAAACATCATTTTAGGTAAAACCCAGTGAAATTCCCTGCCAAGGTGGTTATTTCTGAAATGTAATTAAGGTTCTATACTATAAAAAGTGTAGTGCTTAAAGAGGATTTTGAGAAAATTATCTGATAATATTTATCTATCATGATTTCATTTGGCCAATAACATATTAATATAGATATATTAGAAGTGGAGATAGTTGATAAAAATACTTCATTGTTTGATTTTTAACTGTGTCAATATTGAGTTGATCCAGTAAAGAATGTATGGGGCAATAATTCAATGAGTATACATAGTAATTTTTCAATTTTTGAAGATAATGGAAAAATATTTAGATATTTTTATTATAAATGTATTATCTGAGACACAACCCCAAAATTAAATTCTTTCTTAAGCAGAAGTGTATTTGTTCATCCCTAAATCAGATTTAGGAACGTATGTGAGGACTGAGTGTAAGAGTGGAAGGAACGTCACTTCAGAATAAGTAAAAATGAAAAATTAATGTCCTCAGATTCATATTCCCAGTGAAATATGATGGTGATGATAAGTCAAAACAAGCCATGTCTAAGGATAATACACACATAGACATTTACTCCTGATAATGTGGTGCTTCCAACATCTGACACTGCTGAGCACCTGTTCTTTGCCTTGCAATTGAGCTATAAACTACTACCTGAAACTATTATGAAAGTTCTTTCTCAACCTTGTTTTGGGACAGAATACTTTTATATCACCTTAAGTAGTGTAGCCTAAACTAGAACATATTTTTTCCCTTAGCTTAGAGAATTGAACAAGGTTACTGAGCTGGAAGGTTGTTGTTTTTTTGTTTGTTTGGTTTTTGGCTGGGCTCTTGACCAAATTCTCATAACTATGTCAAGAGTCGTGTCTGTGTTCTACCTCAACTCTCCTATTTCTTTTCCACCCCTTTCCCCTTTGTCCTTCACTAGTTTTCTGCCTACTTTCATTTTTTCATAGCCATGCCCCTGGAAAGAACAGTTACATCTACTGTTTTCTAGTTTCATCTCCCATTTCCTGCCCAAACCACTATAGACGTTCTTTTCTGAACACTTAAGCAAAACCTTTATCAATAGCGCTCCTAATAACCTCCTAAATGCCAATAATAGCTCTTTGCTCCTTTCCCTATATCATCATTCTAGCATTTAGCATTTGATATTGTCAATCATTCAATATTTAAAGCTTCGTATTTCCTGAATTTCCCCTGCATTGCTTTTTGCTGGACTTTCTCCCAACCCCTTACTTGGTCATCTCAGATTTCTTCCCCTACATTTCTTCTTTTGCTTATTATTTCCACGTGTTCCCTGACTTTGGTCTCTGTGAGGCTTTCATTCAAATCTACACCTTTAACTGTTTCACAGATTCCCATGGCTCGCACATTCACTGATTCATTAAATAAATACTGATTGCCAACACATGATTTGCAAGTTACTGTTCTGAAGGGTACAATGTGAGTACCAGTCCTGGGGCTTTCCTTATGGTCAGTGAAACACAACTACAGTTTAAATAACAATACACTTATATATTATCAAGCAGTCATCGTGCTCTGAAGAAAAATAATGCAGGATAAAGGTTTAAAGAATTATAGAGGGGAGGATGCTATTTCAGTCTGAATAGCTGGGGAAGTCCTCTCTGAGGAGATGATATGTAAGCAGAAGCCTGAGTAATGTAAAACCAGACCTGCAGATGTCATTGTCCAATCAGTACCACTAATTAAAACTTGAAAGTATTCTTGACTCCTCCTCTGTCTCCTGCTCCTGTTTTCTCTGACATTAAGTACTTTTGATAGTAGCTCTTAGATTTCATCCAGATTGATCTCCTTCTCTTCATCTCCCCTCCCGTTGGTAGCACTGGCCTGGTCTGGGCTGCCACCATCTCTCACTTAGACTGTCAAACAGCCTCTTAATTCTCATGGTCACTTTTATCTCTCCTCTAATTAGTCTTGCACGTTGTAGCCAGTTTTCTCAAAACGTAATCCAGTCAGGTTACCTTCAAGGTTCTCCAGTTTAAATACTTCAGTGACATTTTTTGTTTCCCTTAAAATAAAAGTCAGAATTCTGAGCCTGGCCTTCAACATCCTCCATGTTTTACCCCGCATACTCCTCTAACCTTATCTCATTTCAAATTCTCCATCTGTTATTTCTGCCCAGCACCATTAGCTTTCTTGTAGGCCCAGCAAATTCCACAATCCCTGCAACTCCGGTTTTGCACATGCTATTCCCAAGACTTGAAAGCAGATTGCCTGCATTAAAATTCCAACTCCATTTGCTGTGTGTCTTTGGGAAAGTCCACTTAACCTCTCTGTGCTTCAGGTTCTTTATCTGTAAAATGAAAATAACAATAGTATGTACTTTACAGAGTTCTGAAAAGTGCTCAAGATACTGCTTATCTCTCAGCAAGTGCTATCTGAGCATTTATCATTAAATACATTCTTGCTATTGTTATCATGGTGCCCAGAATATAGTAGATTCTCAGTAAATCCTTGTTGAATGATAATTTCCTATCCTAGAGGCTTGTTCCTTTTTTACCAGCACACTTCTATCCAGGCCTCTAACTTACATGGAAATCAAGTTATCCTTCCTTAGCTAAAGAATATTGTAGTCAATATCTACAATATTCTTATAAGCAATTTCTCATTCCCATTGCATTCGCTTTCTTTTATTAAATTTGACTTTATGTTTTATAACTTGTCTTCAGTAATGAAATGGGCTATAATATACAATACATATTAATTAGGGATAAGGATATTTTTTCGCAGATGGTGTGTGTGCTTTCCATTTTCAGACTCAGATTTAATCTAAATTGCATATGAACTATGTCTGTTGAGTTTTAAAAGTGAATATAAGCTACTGTCCTCAGCAGAAAGAACAATTAACACATTCATGAGTTAGAGTGCAATTTATGGTTATATTATAATGAATAACCATTTCCTAATTTAATAAAACTCTATGCCTTAACTGTAAATGTTAATATATGAAAATAGTATGTGGACCTTTCACTGGTTGTGAAATATAAAATATTAGATTTTATAAAACAGTTAAGCTTCAAAGGAAATACCTTTTTTTCATATTAGTTTTAACATTCTGCAGTGATACTGTACAATCCAGAGCATTTCAGGAAAACACTGTAGCAACATGGAAACACAGTTGTTTTTAAGGTAAATTCTATCTAGTTCTGCCAAATGATTCAGATATATATGCAGAAACATTATTACCAATAGCTTAAATATTATGTATCAAACTCTCTACATAAGGTACACTATTAGGTACTAATGTTTAATATCTAGACATAAATTATTTTAGTTTGTAAAGATGACTAAAGTTGATGCTAGATGTAGAAATGGAATAGCAATTCATAAAAATGTATTGATTCTTCTTATTTGAGAACACTGAAATATATTTTTATATGTATACTTAAATATTATAGTATACCACAGATTTTAAATATATCCTAAGAATAGAAGCTGCGCCTGTACTTTTTAAAATTTCTTACAATTCTTTTTCCTGAATATCTTTTAGTAAACTAACCTCTCTTACACAGGAGAAAAAAGATGATCTCCGTGTTCACATACATCTATCATAGAACTACACAAATATTTTAAATATTTTTTTGAAGTCCTATCTTGTTACAAAAATATTTTCCTGTCCTTGGGTATAACCTTACAAGAGTAAGTGGATGCTTTTTAATGCATTTATAGCTCTACTAAAAAATTCTTAGCTGTATTGGTCCTTCAATATGGCATTCATGGTCCACTTTTTGACAAGAAATGTTGCCACATTTCTCCATTCAGAATTTATACTTTACCCCCATGTGTTATACGCCTTTGCACCTTCACGATAGCACTTCTTATAACCTGTAATGTGTGTGCACATGTGTGTCTGGATCAGCGTACGCGTATACAATAGTCCTTGTCACCCTTGAAGGTTATGAGAGGCTGTTCATGTATTTTGCTCAAAATTAGTTATCCTTCAATTTTATTTGGATTTAAACTACCTTCTTTGGGTTGGAACATCCAAAAGAGTCTCTCTCTCTGATATGTTCTTATTTAGATGAAACAATAATGTAATAACTAGTCTAACTAATATGTACTCAGAAATTCCTCCTTACTCACAAAACTCCAGTCATGTTACTCAAACACACATCCTAAATGAAGCATTCGATTTTGTAAAGACTCTGATTTAAACATTCCACTAATTATTGCAGTGAAAAGTTGGGTCTTGTTTCTAGGTAAATCTTATGTAACACTTAATTTTTAGGATTTGAATAGCTTGAATCTCCTTACACTGGCAAATATTAACATGCAATCATAATATGCAGAAATAGGAACTTAGTTTAGTTAGTAAAAAAAGTAAAGTTAAGAAGTAAAAAAAGTCTCTTAAATCCTAGTAGATATAGACTTGTACAACAATGTTGGCTTTGAATGTAATTTCCCTGAGTTTCCAAATAGTAGAAGGTAATGTGTATTTCCAAGCAATGTCTCTTTGTGACTAAAATCAAAGAACCAACCATTATATTTTAACAGACTTTAATTTTGTGGACCAGAAAAGTATGGTATTTCTCCTAGAATATTGATGTAGAAAAAGCTCTGTATTTTATTTTTGTATCTTTGCATAAGACCATATTTACAGTGCCATTTTTCACAAAAGTATACCATAGAGTATTTTTTCTTATAATTAAAACAGTAGGATTTAATGGCAGGCTGGGGGTGCTTGTGGTTTTTGTAATAATGAACTGAACTATTTGAGTGGATAAAAAATGTTAATACAGTGAATATTTCAAGCTGAGCTAAGTCTTGTCATAAAAGATGAAAATATTAAATTTGCATTAAATGTTTCTAAAACAAAATTGAATACTGTAAAGTTGTGTAAAGGTAGTCCAACCTTGCCAAACAGAGTGATAATTGTAAAGGAATATAGAAGTTATAATTCAAATAAATTCATGTTCACAGATAAGTAAACCCACTGGCTGGTAACCTAAGGTCACAAGTTTCATTAAATCCATCTATTTGGCCCCATGATTTGCTTGTCTTGCTTCCCTGTATTACTTTTTCAGCAGGTTGCAGAGGGCCTGTGTTTTTCTCAGGCTAAATGCTATATATTATGACATGTAGAAAAAACTCCATTCCTTTCAAAAATATGTGAGCGTTGGCATTTAATTTCTGTAGGACCTGTGGATCACTTTTAACCAAAAGTCATGGAAGGAATTATTGGGATCCAAGTTGCTGAAGTAAACCATAGAGTAAATAATGCCATTTTCATTTGATTAGGGAAAAAAAAAACAAGAAATTATCTTAGTCACATAGGTTAAGAATATACCTTGTACCTAATTCTATGCGATAATAATCTGGTACTTTTGGGTATCAGATGTTTTTATGTGAAGCCTAAAATAAAGTTTAAAAAATAGAGTTTTAGAGAAATGGGTTTTGTTTTCGAAATTGTTTAGGGAAGAAGAAACGTTTTCTGACCCATGTGTTTGTCAGTGATAGTAAGAAAGGCTGGAGAAGAAACTGACTTAAAATTCAGGGTAATGTCCAGAATCATGCTGAGTCTTTTCTAAGGAATTTTTTTAACATTCTTCTTGTATTTCTACAAAGTTATTTTTTCTTATCTGTCCTTATCTCTGTTCTGGTGACTCACCTGCTAATACCTTTCCCTGGATGAGCTCAAATAGCCAATCTCTCTGTTTCTGAGAACAAAAAGTGCTCAAGCTAGGCAATGCAATTAAAGTGTATGGTTTTTATTTTGTCTTGGTCCCCTAATTCTTTGGCAATCTTCACCCTGAGCTTTCTTTCCCACTCTCCATGGACACCTGCTTTCCTGCTGCACAGAGTGAAATTGGAACAGAGTCTCTCCTATTGAGCCTTTCCCATTTCCTGTTTTCTCTCATTCTCTGCAAATGTTACCTTCTCCGACTTTAGCGAGGAACAAGTGGTAGGACATGACCTTCCCCATTCTCCCAGCTCCCAACTATTCCTTTGTTGCTAACTTAGGAAAAGTAACTCCCTTCCTTTACAAAGTCTGACTCTGCTTACACACTTGATCCCACACCTGTGGGATCATTCTCTAACATTTCTGCCTCCAGACTTACTGGCCCTCTCAGGCAGCCTATAACCACCAGTTGTCTGGGCCAGGGGAGGGACAGTCTCACATTTGGCTTTTCCTCTTTCTCAGGTGGCAGCCTGTTTGTTCATTATTTTTAAGAGCATGGGTTTTCTTGTTGTTTTGTTGATCACCATTCTTCAAATCCTCGTTCACCCTTGAGTCCACTGCAATCCAGCGACTCCTGCACCAGATCACCAATATTCCCATTCCCACATTTAAGGGTCTCTGCTCAGTCATGCTTTTGGACTTCCCTGTTGTACTTGACACTGTCACGAGTTTCACCTTGTTAGAATTCTCTCATTTCCTTTCCAACTCCACAGTCCCACTTTGTCCATTTCTTCTCCTACAAAAACAACATTTCTTTTGGTCATTTTTACCAGTTACCTATTTTGTTACCTACTCATTTAAAAGTGGTGCTTTTCCTGAGTTTGCCCAAGAAAAGAATTTGGGTAATCTCATTCTCTCTTATTGTTTTGTTATCACTGATAAGGTTTGTGTCTCTCTGCTGCTCTCAACTGAAACTTAATTCTCCAAGTGACTGCCCTAGTTAAACGAGTGAATTGTGTACACAAGGTATATTGTACACAAAGGAAGCCTCAAAATGATTGAGATAAAATAAATACTACCTGTTAAGTAGCTGATAAACTAATGGAATTTGCATACTTATATTTTCATACACAATGAACAGATTAAAATAAATACTTAAAACAGGCAAAAATTTAAAAAATAAGTGTAGATGAGTCATCTACATGTCATACATGAGATTCATTTATGAGTAAGTTAGCAGTAACACAAAATATCTAGTTTTGCTTTATTTTTAAATTCCATGTGCAATGATGTATTTACTTAAAGCATTTCCTCCATGTATTTGATCTTAAGATTAATACATAGTCATCCAGCTTAAATGCATTGAATGTCAAGTTGAGGCTAAAGATATGCTAATTTTAACATCCTTAGTGATTTTTGAAATTTGTCTTAATTATGTTAATTTCATAACCATGTTTTTCTTATCATTTCAATTTTGCACCCTATTATCCTTTGAGCGTCAAAGTCGTACAGATAATTGCAGAAGAAAATAAAAGTATACAAAAACAAAGTTTAAAGGTGGCAAGGTTGCTGAAATTCAACTATTGTAGGAAACATGGCAATACCAGGAGATACAGTTGTCAGTTAACAGATATTTGGGACTCTTCAGTATAAAAGTATTTTTTGAATATCTGAGGAAATTTCAAGTTACTTAAAAGCCAAACTTTTGCAAATCCAGAATCATTTGTGACGCAAAGGGCTGGACAGAATACATGACAATAGTAACAGCATTGGGTGTTTATTCTTGACCAAGCACCGTTCCAGGGGTTTACATTTAATTCTCAGAACAGCCTTATGAGGCATGTGGTATATTGTCCCCATTTGATAGGAGGATATACTGGCAAACTGAGAAACTAAGAAACATGTCTAAGGGAATACAGATGGCCGCATATGGTGAGTAGCTGAGCTAATACTGAAGCTTGTGAAGTCTTGTCCCAGACAAAAACTTTTTATTACTGTATTTCCTTCTCTCCACTGCTGAAGATTAATAGGGGTGGGCTGGCAATGACCTTGTAGAACACAGCTTTCATAATATGTGCTTTCAGCCTTCTTTCATACGAGATATTAACTACATATATCTGTGAACTGGAGGGGAAACCAAGTGAAGAGGGCGTCTTTCAGATTCCATGGTGGCCACATGTAGGAAAGACACTCTAATTTTCCTTCCATTGTAAGAAAACAGATCATTTTTAGCCCCAAACTAAATTTAATTTTTCTGGCTCATTTTCTGGCTTATTTCCTCAATAAGCAATTTGCAACATATATGCAAGAAAACCTGAAAATGTGCAGGTGTTTAATACTAAAAAAATGTGCAAAGGGACAATATAATAAAAATCATGATTAGCAATACGGAGTTATTACTAACAGGATTAAAAATTTACTCTCCTTTTTCTCTTTCTTTACTCTTTCTCCCTTTCCCCCCTCTTTGTCTTTTCTTTTTTTTCCTTTGTCTTTTCTTGTTGTGAGACTATGCAAATATATTTATTATTTATCCTGACCTGGTGATTCAAAGGCAGTAGAAGGAAAAGAATGAATGGAGTAATCAGAGAAGGAATCAACCAACTGCTTATTGTTTATTGGCTGCCCAATATGTGATGGAAGTGAGAAACCAGGGAGGGTCAGACTGAGTGATGTCATCTCTGAGGGCATGCACCATTCATAGCTCCAGATGGTTGAACAATCCCTAAGGGTTTAGAGCAGTGGTTCTCAACCTTCCTAATGCTGCAACCCTTTAATACCCTTTAATAAGAATTTAATTATTTAATACTTTTATTATTTAATTTTATGGTTGGGGGTCACCGCAACATAAGGAACTGTATTAAAGGGTCGCAGCATTAGGAAGGTTGAGAACTGCTGGTTGAGAGCAAAACAATGAAAGGTACTCAGATAAAAAATCTTTACCTTTAGAAATGAACAAGTCAAACCATAGCTTTTGACTTCCATTACTCACTTTAGCACTTGATTTTCTTAAAAAATAGTTTGGCAAATTAATCAGGGGAGGGGATAAATGATCAGCTAAGATTTAGAAATATTTGAGCTTTTCTATTTTTCACTTCAAACTGGAAGCATTCTGTAATTTGCTATATAGGCAGTTCCCAACTTACAAACATTCAAGTCTAAGTACTACTCTCATGAACGGAGGTTATTACAGGTAATAAGTAAATGTACATTTCCAACTTACAAACAAGTTCAACTTAAAAAGAAACCTATAGAATCTCTCTCATTCACACCCTGGGGACTGCCTGCATAGCATTTCTAAAGTTTGAGCATAGAAGATGTAACCTAATTGAGAAATGCAAATGTACGTTCTTTCTGTTTTATAAAATAACTTTGATATATCCATGCATCAGAATGTTGTTTTAAAATGATGCTGATAATCTCAGAGTTTAGATCTAGATAGAGATAGATAAAGTTGGACATTGTGTCCTATAATAGGAATGACTCAATCTACTTGGAAGTGAAGAAAGAGTCTGTGGAGAAATGATATATAATTTGTTATCTAAGACAAGGTTTGAATTGACCAAGTGTGTATGTGTAGCATTGTAGCAGGAATGTATCAGTATATAGTGAGGGGTGTTCCAGGTAAAGGGCACAGTAAGTATAAAGGCAAAAGCACCTAGAGGGTGTGAAGTGTGGCTTGGCCATGGAGCTCCAGGTGAGGCATTTCAGGAAAAGAAGCTGGAGGGGCAGCAGAGTCAAGTTTCATGTGGACTTTTTCAGCTATGTGAAAGAAGTAGCTCAGTGTATTTGCAAGAGAGCAGACACGCATGCACATGTGTTAGAGGGCTGGGGAGTGTGAGGAATGACAGCAAGTTTATGGGGTTAAAAAGTAGAGCTCTAAGCAAACATGGAAATGTCATTTCCGATGCCTACCTCTTGGATTTGATCTTGTCCTTTGTGGAGTCAGTTTCTAATGTTGCTGAAGAAATTGTTTTAAAAGGGACAGAAATAACAAATTAGGGTCTCAAAAAGAGCTATTAATACAATTGGGGGCAAAAAATATAGCACAAAGTTCAGAAAGAGGTAGGGCCCTCCCCTAAGGTTGTATGGAAGACATGGCTCTTCCTCTGAGGAGGAAGCAAGGTGTTGATCACTGTGTGGAAACATCAGAGGCTTTAGCTTGTGGAGCACTGAGATGTGAGCACTCACCAGGACACCAGCCTTTCCACATGGGCTCCAGTTACGGCTTCAACAACCAACCACAGACACAAATGAAGAGGCTGAGCATCTTCACAAGCATCTGCAAGGCTCCGCACCATCTTGGAAATATCCAGAAAAGGCTTCTAAGGGCCAGGGAGCTACAGGTGCTCTGAAAGCCTGGTGGGCCAAGAAACAGGGAAATTTTTATGATTACTATACTACCACATGTGTTCTTAACCCTGTAAAGACAGTAGACACTCAGAGGACAACTTCTTACTTGTTTAAATAAAGATATACCATTTTTATTTTATGATATCTGATACTTTTTATGGGAATGTTGGGCAATGATACAAAGTAGGAGTCTCTTTATCTTGGTCTTTATGCCAGGACTAGAGATCAGAGGGAGAAGGCAATGTGGTGGTGAAAACACATCAAGATGGGTTTCTAAATCTACTCTAGGGGAGTGATACGAAAATCGGAAGCCATTGTTCAGATCTTTCTGAGAATTCAGGAGAGGAACAAAGCTAAGCAAGAGGAGCATGGGTCAGGGCAGGTGTTTGGGAAGTGTCTGGGTGATTTCCCACAGGAAGTGCATGGGTGCCATCACTGGGAGTTTCACATGTGCTGGGTAAGCATTTGCACAGGGAGGCAGGTCCATCCATGTCCAAAGGAGACAAGATAGAACTGAATTGAATGACGTATGTTTTAGCTCCTTATATGGAGACTAAATTGGTTCAAATCACTTGGAGCCTGTAGTGTTTTAGGAATTTCATGTTTTGATGGGAAGATACTTTACAAAAACAGCCAGTCCTTACACATTAACTCAACTGCCTGGACTCATAGATAAGTAAACCACACTTCAGAAAATAGTTATTGAAAATCTTTAAGCCTAGATGATCGCAGAAGTTTTGCCTTGTAATAAGGGTACAAAATTATAAAATTTGATATAATTTGCTTAGTCAAGAAAATTATGTATGCCTACCCACGTCTCTGAGTTTTACAGCTTTCAACCAGTAGCACTAAACTCTATGAACCCACAAAATGTGAGGAATGATCTATTTCTGCTCAGTTATTACTAAGATGTCAGACACCCATCCTCCTCCCTAAAATGTCTGAATGCATTTGCACGACATGTATGCTCAGAGAAAGGTTCACCTTCTATCTGTTAATCTAGAAGTTGCTGTATTAATAGGCTGCACACCTCATTGATTTTTAATTAATTTCTAAAGAGACACAGAGGGTAAGTACTACCTTCTACAGACATCTCTGTTCTCTTTGCAATCCACATCTTTATTGATCGGCTGCCTAAGGAGCAGAAGTAATCCATTTTACGGACACCTCCCCGTGAGAGTCTGTACACCACAAGATTCACTCTCCTCATTGTAATCACATTGGCAAGAGGTCAATGGAGGAAGAACTACGGCGTGCTCGGTATTCTCTTGATGCAGACAGATGAGCTTTATACTTTCGATTTATTTAGTAAGAAAGCAGTGGCTTCTCACACATGCTGTTTAATTTACTGTTTTGATTTTGTTTTTATTCATTTATTATATTCTTCAGTTTCCCTAAGAAGACTTTCAAGTTCCAAGGAGACTGTTCTTCAAATAGGACTTTCCAACAGCTTGTGAAGAGCAGTAAATGAAATTTCTGAAGAAAATATAAGAACAAGAAGGGAAAAAAAAATCTGTTCTCTCTGTGAGGCTTAGTGATCTGCAAATAGTGTTCTCATTCGCTCCCCGTGGAATTCTAATACCAATGTCTGTGGTTTACCTCACATGTGGTGAGGTTTGCTTTTCTCCATCCCATCGGAAATATTGCAGCCTTTGAATTACCTTTATCTAAATAGCAAAACAAAGCAAAATAACAAAAACAATTGCTACTGCCTGGAGAGCTGTACAAAATTTTGCTCTTGCATTTCATTTACTCCAACCATGAACATTACTGAGTGCCAGTGAAAGGCCAGGAATCTACAAGTTGTTGAAGATGCAGAACTGAATTCACAAATAGTTGATTTCTATAATGCCTTCAGAGGGACCCTCCTTCGGAAGCTTGGCAAAACTGAAGAGTTTAGTTTATAAGCCTTAGATCTTTGTTAAGTACAAGGATTTTCTCTTAACTGAATTCTAAGAGCACTCATTTTATGTTTAATAATAATTCAGTTATATTTCTTGTCTTTTGTGAGTTTAATACATGGTGTATAGTCTACTGAGTGTAATTGTATGTGTGTGGTCAAAGAGCATAATGGTTAAGATCATTGCCTCTGGAGTCAAGCTGCCTGCAGACACATCTTTCTTGCACTCATCCTTGTCAGCACTATTTACCACCTTTGAGCAAGTTATTTTACCTCTTTCTAGGGAGGCCACCCAATCTTTTAATATATTCCCTAATTTTTCTTTCTTCTTATATGAAAGCATCCCCAGGTGAATTAATGTTAAATAATAGTTTGAATAATACTAATTCTGCTATTTGTATCCATGTATTAATCATGATGGGTAGCTTATGATTATATCTATTACCAATATAAACGTTTATTAAATACCCACTGTGATATATTAGCCAAGGTTCACAGATTTTCTGGGATAAGCAATTAAAATTAAGGAGGGTAAATAATTCTTGTGCATCCCAGGATTGTTGATATATATTTGTGGAACAATAATAAAGTTTTGTGTGTTTTGCACTTAACCACGTTAGTTACTCTGTAAGCGCTTTACATATACTAATTCATTTACTCTTTATAACAATTTGTCAGATAGGTACTATTATGTTCAGTGAAATCTGTGAGATAGGTTCTGTTATGCCTATTTGGGAACGAGGAAGGTGATGACAGAGATTAAATAGCGTGGCCAGAATCACACAGCCAGAAAATAGGAGAGCTGAAGTTTCAACCATGCAATTGACTCCAAACTCTACTTCCTCTCATCTACCACCCTGCATACTCAGTGGCTAAAGTAAGAACAGCGTCTCCAGCTCAGACAATTACAATTCCTGCTAAATTATGAAAAAGATTCTACAATGCAGATGGGTTTTTTAATATAAATAAAAAATGCAGTTGAGCCCCTGCACTGTGTCTTGAAATTCACAGAAACATATGACATTATACTATTATTCTCTGCAAAAGTACCAGGATCTTTTAAAGCTATAAGACTTCATTCACTGTGTATGTCAATTTCTCCATGGCCGCATAACTCTGTGACCATTCAAAAGAGGTTATAGGCTTAAACGTGTAGGCTTTAGAGTTTCATGGCAAGGGATGAAATCCCACTTCTACTACTCATTAGCCAGTTAAATTGGAACAAGTAACCAGACCTCCCTTAGTCTTGGTTTTCTCCTATTTAAAATGGGATGAAAATGACATGCAGGGTGTAGGAATGAGTTAACCAACCAAAGCAAAAGCATTTGGTTTAATGCCTGCTGTCTTCCAAATACTGGACCACTTGTCAGTATTAGTATTCTCACAAGGTACTCTACTTGAACTGCTGTGGGAGTTGCTCCAGAGCAGAGTATGAGGTTTCTCTTCCAATCATCACAACATCATTGTGAAAGACGCGTCTTTATTCATCTTTAAACTTCCAGGGACTTCATTCAGTTTATTTTTGTCACTGCTGTTTCTAATAACTGTCTACCTCCTTAGTTACATCACACTCTAATTTAAAGAGTGATTTCATTTTGAAGGAATCTAGTGGAGAATGTGACTCTAATGAGATCTTCCAGTAAGAAAAGCCTGTCTTAATGACTGTGATGTGGAGAGCCCTGTTGTGAGCAAGCCACAGACAATTCAGCATCTAATTCAGGGTGTGAAAGTGGGGCGAAGAACACAGTCACAATTAATGATTTGAAAGTGTGCCTCTGCTTCCTTGTCACAAAAACCTATACAAATGTATTTTCATGGTTTGTTTTTGATAAAATACTTCTGTTTTTCCTACTTTTGAGGATGGTCTGCTGGATGGGGGAAACTATATAGAGATTGTCACCTGGTTTTCTGAAGCAAGTTCTCATTATTTTGAAGAAAATACCTTTTCTGGTCAAATTGTAGTAAGGCTCAGGTAGTCCATCACCAGCTGAGACTTTGTGTGTAGAATATCAAAGAACTTCTGGAGTTTTTGAAGTTTTGTTCCTATAGTGGAGTGTGTCATTAGAGTGTCAGTCTGTTTGGGCTGCTATAACGAAACACCATAATCTAAGGGGCTTATAAACAACAAAATTTATTTCTCATAGTTCTGGAAGTTGGGAAGTCCCAGATCAAAGTACCTATGAATTTGGTGTGGTTGAGGACCTGCTTCCTGGTGCTCACAGCTGCTGTAACTCCCTTGGCTGAAGGAATATAGGATTTCTCTAGCGTCCCAGCAATTAGGGCACTAATACCATTCATAATGCTCCGTCCTCACGACCTAATCATCTTCCACAGGCCCCACTTTCTAACACAGTCACTTTGGGGCTGGGGTTTCAATGCAGGAACAGGACGTGGGGGGACTCAGAAACATTCATACCCCAGCAGGGTTTTAAGTTTCTTGGTGAATGTGAGTTAGTTCTCTATTGGTGAAGTATATACTACACTGTCTGCACGTTTAAGAAATATAAAAATGGTATATTTATTAGGATGACACTTAGCTCAAGGGAATCCTTATCCACCTAAGTTACAAAAACAGAATCATTTTCGATTTATTTTCCTTTTTCATCCTTCAGTCAATTACCGAGGATGGTTATTTTATTTACAAATATTCCTGAAGTTATCCTCTCTGAAGTGTTCCTTCTGGTCTAGTTTAGTTGAAGAGTCAAATCCTCATGCACATAGCAGCCGGAAGGGCATCATAAATGATAAAAGCCAAATCCCTGGAAGCAATAGTGATGGGCAGGATGCTGCAAAACTGAAGACCCTCTGTGAGACGCAGCTAAAGAGAATGACTGACTTGTAACCAGGGTATAGAATAAAGAAAAAATCTGAACGATGGATGTAGCTCATGGACTGCCAATTTGCAATCTTCATTTTATGTCCTCATCACCTTTTTTCTGCAGTGGCTTCTGCCTTCAGCTACATTTCTGCATAATCCATTCTCTGTACTGGCAACAGAGTGGTGTTTCCAAGAGGGAACAGTAATGGTGCCACTCCCCTTTAAAAAAACAACTTCCACTTCACCATGTCGTCCTCTGCATAAACTAGAGAAGGTCACTTTCTCTGCTGTGGTATGTAAGGGGCCCCTCCTGGATATGGCTTCCTTTTCCAGCCTCACTGCTCACCACTTCCCTCCCTCGTACATTAGGCCTCAGAAATCCAGAACTACATACATTTCCCAGAGTGCACCATGTTATTCAAGCCCCCGTGCTTTCTCTCTCTGCCCCCATCTAGTCCAGCTGGAAAGCATCTTTCAGCCCTTATTTAGGCCTTGATTGTTCTCTGAAGTTTCTCCTCTGGTGCATCCTGCTGGGCTGTACTACAAAAGGGCCTGAAAACACAGCTCCCTGCAATGCCTTGCGTTATCCTAGCGATCCTTCCAGTTTTATTCCTTATCTGCTCGCGTTATTACTTAGCTTCTGTTCTTTTCTAATGCACAGCCTTATTCTGTCTCTTCTGTCTCATCAGCATCTCACACGGCATCCAGTACATATTACGTGTTTAGTGATTATGTGTGGATCTGAATATTAACCTATTTCCAGCACACCTTCCATACTCTGATATGAAGGTAGTAAAAAAGTAAATGTTTTTGTAGACATTTTTTTTCTTTATTTCTTTCTCTTTTTTTTTGTAGACATTTCTTAAAAGGACAAAATTATTTGGAAGAGACATGAAAATACTTTATCTCCAAGGCAATGCATTTGCTTAGTTTTTGATCCTTTAAGTGATAGGAGGGCTATCTGTTCTCAGATTCACCTTATTCTAGGAATTTCTAATTTACTCAGACATAAAACACTATCTAGGAAAGAGGACAAAAACCCTGTAAATCCCAGTTGTGGGTTGATTTCAGAAAACACTGAAGCATAAGATGTCACCCAAATGCTGACTGATAGGACCATATCAGGCAGTATCTCCACTGGTTGTATTTAATAGGCATTTATATGGAATTTGGCTCATGATTCTGTTTGAAGCAATCTTCTCTTTACGCTACACCAGGTGTACGGTTCATAATTTTTTGACCTGTGTGATTTATGTGTCTGTTTTCCACAGCTTTTGTTTTGATATCAGAAACCATTAATCCTTCAAAATCCTGCAGTCGTAATGTTAACTGCCAACAGCATTGATTTGCAATTGGCATGAGAGTATGCTTCAACCATTTTATAAAAATTCTGATCTGGTTTTGAATGATGACTTTTTTACCACTGAAATCATCAAACATAGAATTTTCTCTAATTCTTCAATAAAGACTTGTTCATTCTAATCTGCACTAGGCCTGTGAGTTTATTTTCTTGCTTTTACATAAGCTATTTTGTTAAAGATAATATTTAACAACTCTTAGTTTCCCTTCTGCTGAAATGCAGTTAATAAACTGATTATTTCTATAGACTATTGTCTTTTCTAAAATTATGTAGATATTCATATATAATATATTATTTTATATATATGTATGTATTTCAGGAGAGAGACAGCT
Source organism: Loris lydekkerianus (assembly GCA_963574355.1). Classification (NCBI taxonomy): domain Eukaryota; kingdom Metazoa; phylum Chordata; class Mammalia; order Primates; family Lorisidae; genus Loris; species Loris lydekkerianus. The sequence goes on from CAUYPK010105622.1 coordinate 18,073, forward strand.
ATATCTGTTTTTCACAATCAACAACAGATTTTACTTTAAATTCCCTTGCAGGTTTTATAAAGACAAAATATTGAAGGCTAGTTTCAGGGTCTTTATAAACTATGTAATATCACTTGTGGGTTCTTGCAATGACGACTGATGTCATAGAAGCATTTTTAATAAGTATAGGCTTATTATATATAAGTTGAGGCCTCTAAGGTATACTTCATTGTGTGCGTAATAAGAATGGTATAATTTTTCAGCCTTAACAGAATCTATGATGATGATGTTGATACCATTAAACCTCAAATAAAATATTTCTTTAAAAATTATGGATAAATATATTTGTTTGGATCTTGTGTGTAGAGGCAAGATGGCAGGAAGCTGAAGTTATTCAGAAGGAAATAATTAGGAATATGTGGGTCACGCCAAGTATATATTAGTTTATCTACTAAGACACCTGTGTACCTCTCTAATGAAAGTGTTTGAAAGAGGGTATGGAGTCACTGGGGAAAACATGATGTAACATTTAGCTCACATGCAGATAATTCATTTGTCTTTATAGGACGTCATGGGAAAAAGGCCAAAAGCTATTTGTGGTCTGCTTCCCCCATTCCCTCCAGGTTTTCTCTAATTTTGAAAATATTCCAGGATTCTGGCTTTATTTGAAAAAATGTGGCATTTTTCAACTGATCTTTAAAAGATTCCCTTTTAGAAAAAAGGAAAAACCTAAGGACAAATTATCATTGAGGAATTTGCTGTTTTTCAGGGAATGATGTACCTGGAAGAGAGACGGCTTGTCCATCGGGATTTGGCGGCCCGTAATGTCTTAGTGAAATCTCCAAACCATGTGAAAATCACAGATTTTGGACTAGCTAGACTCTTGGAGGGAGATGAAAAAGAATACAATGCCGATGGAGGAAAGGTAGGTATCTTTTTGAGAACAACATTGCCTGAAAATAAAGTACATATGATATCTTTTTATTGCCTCATATTTTATAGGAAGAAACTAGTAAATGAAGATTATAAAATCCCACATTTATAATCTACCATTTGCCTTTTTTCCTGCCCAGGGCAATATATAGATAGATAGATACATATATTATTTTTGTGTATACATATATATACACATGTATGTGTAGTGTGTATACATACACATGTATTGCATAGATATGTGTGTGTATATATATATTATATGCATGGTATATATTATCACCAAAAAGAAGAAGTGGAAGTCGCTAAAATACGCAGATTCGTGTCTGAACCCAAGGAGTCTTCATATTAGGTTTAAGATGGGATATGAGTGGATCCTTTGCTATTCTAGAAATTAAACTTTAATACAAGCCATAGAAATTGTCCCATTGATCTTAAGACCACAGCACTGACTGTTACGGAGAGACAGAACTCCTCTCTCGTAGACTGGAAAAGCTTCACTATACCAAGAACCCCTTCATCAGAACACAGTCACCACATCATCTCCCTTTTCTGACTCTCCAGTCTTAGCCCCGTCCTCACAACTGGTTTCCGCCTCTCTCACACAGCACAGAGACTCAGGCCAGGCCTTAGTTTTAGCCCTTGTGTTTCCTTGTTAACACTATTTAGCTTGCCTGTCTTGGCTGACCAATTAGTATAGTCCTCAAATGGAAGTCCCCCTAACTTGAACTAGGGAAACAAAATGAAATTAGTGAGTGCAATCTTTTTCTTTCTTTTCTTTCTTTCTTTTCTTTTCTTCTTTTTTTTTTTTTTTAAAGAATCTTTCTCTGACACCTAAACTGAAGTGCTGGGCATAGTCGATCATAGGTCACTTTAGCCTGAAACTCCTGGGCTCCCGCAAGGCTACCATATCAGCCTCCCGAGTACCTAGAACCACAAGCACACACCACCATACCTGCCCGGCTAATTTATTTACGTATTTTTGTAAAGATGGGTGTTTTACTATGTTACCTGTCTCAAACTCCTGGCCTCAAGCCATCATTTTGCCTCAGCCGCCAAAATTGCTGGGATTAACATGTGCGAGTCACATGGTGCCCAGCCAGGAAACACAGTCGTAACCTATGGTGACTTAAAAGCTTATACTAACAAAAAGAATTATTTACATGTCCTATGTTTATGTTGTGCCATATTAACATGGGTTGTCCAAATGCATATTGTAATATTTTGTAATGATAGGCTTCCAGACAGTTAACATTGATTTTTATCTTAAACTGTTTTATAGCTGTCTATATTCAATCTTATCACAAAGCTAAATACTAAAAAAATTTTAAAAATACCTTCAGTTTTGAGAAATTATCTGACTGTTCCTTGGTTTTATTAGCTTATTTTGCCAGTTTACTACCAAATTGCAGTAGTTTAAGACCATAGCTTTGAAATTCGCTGTACGACTGCACAGAAGTTGAAGTCTATAAATCACATGACTTGTCTTGGGAGCATAAGACTTGAGACATAAGATTTGTCTAAAGCAAGATTCATTATCGCTTTAAATGCCTAGTAACCATTAAGTCTTTATCAAGCCACCTGTGATTTACACTTACTTCTTTAACACAATGTCCGTAGTCCATAAAGTCTGCTAACTCCTTGCCCACAGGGAAATTACTTTCAATGTGTCTTCCGTTCCCTTTCGCTGAATACCATGATTCTGTCATAGCGTTACCTTGGTGTCACCTTGGTGAGCAGCCAACCTCATGATTTCAAAGGCCTCTTCGGTTTTAAGCTTTCAACTGCGAGGTGGAAGTGTTTATCTTTATTCCATAGAATCTAATTATATTCCCAGCTATATAATGCTGCCCTTCATAGTTGAAATTCACTCTGCTGACTCATCAGCAGCAGGGTATGTGGGTTGAGTTGTTTTTCTTATAATGATCATGGATTTGTGCTGATCCTCTCACATTCTTTTATATAGTTCCTATTTTGAAAATGGTACATATTTTCAAGACAAGGGAGGTCTTTTTTACGTATAAAAGAAAAATAAAGAAAAACTAACTGCAGAATTCACGATTTTAGGCATCATTGTGACCAAAGTATATGAGAAGAGAAGACAGGAGGCACCATGTGAAAAAGAGGCCTTTGTAGCAGGGGCCCAAATGTATCTGGGGAAGAAAGGGGATAACTGAAAATGCAGGGACTCTCTCTCTTTTTTTTTTTTTTTTTTTTTTTGAGTAAAGAATATAAACACATTTTAAGGAGCATCTGTGTTAGATGTTTAGATTTGATATTGTGATCCAAAATGTTAACTAATATCTTTAATTAGTGAACATTAATTAAGAACTATAGGAAGGTGTCCCTATTTTATTATTTTCCTTTTTACTGTTAATAAAGCATTAGCATATACATTTTTAGGTTAATTCATTTATGAATTTTATAAATTTCAATTTATTTCTTCCTTTTATTGAAAAATAGCCTATATATAATATGTGTATGTTATGTGTGTGTATACACACACACACACACACACACACACACATACACACATATATACACATACTTATACCTCTATACACTCCAAAAAATATAATTAAGTATAATCCAGAGACTCACCTAAAGGAAATATATATTTTTTAAAAAAGGCTTTTTATGTCATTATAAAACTTTCATTTCTGTTTCTCTATAGATGCCAATCAAATGGATGGCTCTGGAGTGTATACATTACAGGAAATTCACCCATCAGAGTGATGTTTGGAGCTATGGTAAATGTTCCATGTGAATTAAAGCCTTTAATGCAAAAGTAAATATGTTAAATTCATGTAAAGTATCTTAAAGCTATATTATTTTATTATGTTAGAAACACCTATTTATAAATCTCATTTCCTAAAAGATTAACTTTTCACTCATTTAAAAAATATTCTAAGTAGCATTGTTATCTGCCTTTTTGTTTATTTTCTGATTCTTGAGAGCGTGATAATCATTCTTTGGAGTTGTCTTCCATAAGCTTTGGGTTCATAGTAACTTATCTGATAATTTTAATGGAAAAAAACCTGGTTTGGGGACAATTTCATAGAGTTCCAATGGCCTCAATTTTCAATTACTCTTTGAAAATATAACTCAGAATGCACAGAATGCCATAACAAAAACAAAAGCATCTTTGTGTTTTCGCTTATGAGAATTTATGTTCTATGGTAGAAAATAGAGGCTGTTGTCAAAACAAAGGCTAATTACTGAAAGCTGTGAGAGCAATGAACATGAGGGGAGAGGTAAGAGAAGACTTGAGTACAACTTGATTTTAATTTACAAACTACTTTTGAAGTAACAGAAATGTTAGCGAGTAAATAATAAGAACTGGAAAAAAGCAATGTTTCTAATTAGAACATTTACTTACTCAATCGTGTTTAACTCAGTTGTTATGATGAGGTAGTTAGCATCTGTCTGGCTACCTAGAACTTAAGTCCAGGATTAGCAAGTAGTCAACACTTTATCTAAGTTGAAATATACTACCTAAAAGCATTTCTTTACATATAAAAAAGTGCAATGCTTATTTAAATAAAAAGGGTGGAGGTATGATTTAAAGGTATGGTACAATTTATCTTACTCTAATTTAAGGTTAGTCTTATCTTTTACTCCTTCTTTATTTTTATTATTTTTTTTTTTTTTTGCAGTTTTGGTTGGGGCCAGGCTTGAACCCACCTCCCCTGGTATATGAGGCTGGCGCCCTATTCCTTGAACCACAGGCACCACCCATCTTTTACTCCTTTTTAGAAAATAAGAATTAAGCCCGTCAGTCACTAAGGAGCTTATTATACCTGTTATCTAGGAAATAATATCTCTAAAAAATTATTTAAGACATTTCAAGAAGGAGAGTTTGTTCCCCCACACATGTATGCCATAGGCGGTGTTAAAATTTCCACGAAGGCGTCACTTATTTTACTTATAAGTAGAAAATGTTGTGTGTTTGAGAAATGTGTGAAAGAGAAATGCTCAACAAAATCCAGTTGTTAAATTGCTATAAGAAGTATATAAAAAAAACAAATCTATCATACAAATTATGTGATAGGTTTATATATTATCCAATACAGATTAGCATGTAGATTGTCATTTATATGTATAGATTAGCATATGTATTATATGATATAGATTTATATATTAAATATTATAACATTTGTGTATCGTATATATTATATAGCATTTTTTTTTTTCCTTTTTCATCTCTTGTCCTTTTTTCTCACTTATGTTTCCCTGAATTAAATGTGGGACTCTGCTGCAGGCAAATTTTAAATTACCTCAAAATTGTGTGTGTTTGTGTGTATGTGTGTGTTTACACACGTTATATATATAATGTTGGCAGAACAGTCATATTTTTAATAGTAAAGTTTGTCTTTGGGGGAAAATCTTGTTACTCAGGCTATAATATCTTTCTTCATGTTGAGTTGCAAAATCCCTGGAACTATTCAGTAAAAATAAATAGATAGATAGTCCTCTGTTTTGAAACACAGCCCAGGTCATCAACCCATATTCATAAGGCATTTTAAGATTTTATGATACATCATAGTTGATAGTGAAAGACATAAAAGGGGGAGAAAGCTACATAATATTTTTTATAGTGTGCCTTTACAGAAAATTATCACTGGGTGGACTTTTATTTTTATAAAAATAAATAAGCATTTTGTATGATATATATCTCAGAGACAGAATTGCAACATTAAGTTTTGAGAATGTTTTTGACTGAATTTTCCTGAGATTGTCCTTTTATATGAAACCATCCCTGTTTTATCTTTGCCCCAGCAAAGCTACATTTGGGTTATTATTGGGAGAAGTAGAGGTTTTGCTATTTTGGCTTTTGTTGTTGTATTTATATACTTCTGTTTATTGTATTTTTTACTATTTTGACTCGAAACTGCTTTGTTTTTTGCATAGATTGGAAGTTCCGATAGAGATGTTAGAGTATTTGCTATATCTTTTATAACCATCTACCTAACTTAATGAATCGTTCTTAAAACATATACATTTTATGAGTATGACTAATTAAAAATAAACATCCACTTAACTTCTTTCAGCCTGCCTTATGGATACTAAGTTTTAATCATTGGTTCTATGAAACTACTCAATATGAAAAATTAAATAATGATCAATAAATTAAATTATGTCACTAGTTACACATGTACATTATACCTAAATTTATAAGACGTAAAATTAACAAAAATCTAATTCTTACTGTGTATATTATGAAGGTGAATTTGAAATTTACATATACTTTTATATTTTAAGCCTTGTATTTTTTTTATTAGGCAATAATAACTGTTATAAATTAAAAAATACTTCAGTCTGAATCAATAATTCCCTAAGCTGGCAGTGGAAAAGAAAATATTGCCCCAATTAATGAATTTGATGCCTATGTGAAGTTCATCAATCAGATTTCATTTTGTAATACTATTGTACTCAGCTAGCCATTTCTGAACTTAAAATCTTTATCCTTAAGAAAAACATATTTTTTCATTATATGTTTATTATATCATAAAGAATATATCTTTAGTGCAGCAGTTCTCACCTGGTGGGTCGCCACCCACAGGAACTGTAGTTTTTTGTTTGTTTGTTTGTTTTTTTGTTTGTAGAGACAGAGTGTCACTGTACCACCCTCGGGTAGAGTGCCACGACATCACACGGCTCACAGCAACCTCTAACTCTTGGGCTTACGCAATTCTCTTGCCTCAGCCTCCCAAGCAGCTGGGACTTTAGGCGCCCGCCACAACACCCAGCTTTTACGAACTGTATTAAAGGGCCGCGGCATTAGGAAGGTTGAGAACCACTGCTTTAGTGTATATATTATTGCTTAAATCAGAATCATCATTATCCTCAAATCTGGCTGTTTGCATGCTGAAATTCAGAATATGCTTTCTCAGAGAAAAGTAACGTTTTAGTGATTCAAGAAAGTCATTTATTACCTAAGGAATAAACAGTTATTCATTCCTTTCAATTCTGTGGATGCTCACTTCACAGGTATTACATCTCACCTACAGACAGGTCCTCCCTCAGACTCACAGAGGCAGCCTGGGGTTTCTTTGTGTGTGTTAAAAAGACAGCCACAGTTTTTTACCATAACATAAGGAAGTAAGGCTGGAACTCTAGTTTAACCAATTAGGGTCTTTATAGTAAAGATACTAATGTGAGAATCATTCAGTAGCAGATTTTGCCTGCAATTATATTTATTGGTACTGAATACATATTATATACTGTAAATATATTATTTGGGCGGCTATGATGTGGTATGGTGAAATGTAAATTAGGTCTGCAAACATTACTCATAAGTAGAATAGGGAAAAGATATATTATATGCTGATGTCTACTCTACATTGTCTCTTCTACTCAATAAAAATTCCAACACAATCATAAGAAAATGGAACTCTCTACAAAGGTTTTGGTACTGGGGTTCTCATCATGGATATAAGTAACTGAAAAACCTTTTGAGTAGTCTTTATGGAGCATTCTTTTGCCTCTGAATATATTGCTGACTTGTTGAAAGTATTCATACATTTATGTAAAAATTTGATCTCCAATTTAGGAGTCACTATCTGGGAACTGATGACCTTTGGAGGGAAACCCTATGACGGCATCCCAACACGAGAAATACCTGATTTATTGGAGAAAGGAGAACGTTTGCCTCAGCCTCCCATCTGCACTATTGATGTTTACATGGTCATGGTCAAATGTAAGATTGCAAAACAATTTTGTCGTTGCTATCCTCATTAGTAAGGAAGTAGTACAGATTACCTGTGTGATGTTTCCCCATATTAAAAAATCTAACAGGTCAAAAAATAATTACGTGAAGGGACATGTAACCCCCCGTTTGTTATGACCATTATTGATATAAAGTAATTTCACTTTTCCATGCTATGAAGTCAAAATTATAAGAATCTTACTTTTTTATTCTTACAATTTCTGTGACAGTCAAATTACTTACCATAAGGAGATGTAATTAGTCACCATAATGTTAATGTTGACATTTATATTGGCAATAATTTAGTAATCTTTGTAGGTAAATATCTCACTAAATAAGTGATGTCAAAACATAAGAGAAAAAAGTTGGAAACTGATAGTTTCAAAAATTAATTAAATGGAAATAGGTTTACCATCTTCGTCAAGATGAAATTAAGGCAGAGTGGGAAGTGAGAAATTAATGACATTGACCTAAAAAGATTATTAATGTTTACTCTTTTTCACTTTGATCATTTGTTTACACCAAACTCTCAATTTTCCCCTTTCCTAGGCCCCAGACACATATGTATTATAAATATGTCCTGGACACGAGGCCCTTAATTTAAATAGAATTAGGGAAGTCCCTGGAGTTTCTGACTTAATTTAAGTGAGATTAACATGCAGCAATCTCTTCTGTATAATCTCAGGCTTTACCCTTTTGATTTACATGGGGTTAGCAAAGAAACAAACTGGTGAAGGTGAATAAGCATCTTATTAATAAGAGACTTTGGACCCTGGTCTACTCAGATTTATATTCATGACATGTGTGATACATTCTGACAGTGAGGAAAGAAATAAAAAATGTTCTTTGCAGCTTGGGTCAGCATGCCCTTTTCTCTAAGCATAGTTCTATTTACTCAATATTTAGTTGAAGAGAAACTGATACCTCAACTGTGAAGTTAACCTTTTATTGGCTCCAACAGTTCCAGAAACATCTGTTTTCTCATTAGCATCTTGACATTAACAAGCTTTTTTTTTTTTTTTTCAATTCAATGGATATAGAATATAGTGTATTTGAACTTTGGAGAAAAGAAAAACAGGTGATATTAATGATACATAAAATGAAATATAAAGAATTCCCAGAACAATGATAAAAATTGAACTCTCAGATAAAGAAGAAACAAGCTTTATAGATTTAGTCTATCTACCATTGTTTCATAGATGTCTGTGGAAGAAAATTTAAAAACAGAGGAAAGGGAGGGGAGGGGAGGGGGGAGAATGGGTAGAGGGAGGGCAATTGAGGGGACCACACCTACGGTGCATTTTACAAGGGTACATGTTAAATTTACTAAGTGTATAATATAAACGTCTTAACACAATAACTAAGAAAATGCAGTAAAAGCTAGGTTAACCAGTTTGATGAAAATAATTCAAATTTTATATAGAACCAGCACATTGTACCCCATGATTGCATTAATGTACACAACTATGATTTAATAAAAAATAAATGAGTGCAATATATAATTTGATCCCATAAGCAGCACAGGAGATGATTTAGATGCTCGGATGAAATGATGTAAAACCAGGAAAACAATTTGCTTAATAGAGGGTTGTGCCTTTTGGGGTGGAGTGGCTAATATGTAAGGAGAGGATCATTTGACAAAAAGATCAAAAGAAGGTTGGTATTTTAAATCTTGTCATCTCATCATTCAAACAGAGCTCAGACAGACAAGATCCACTTTCCCTAGACTCCTAGCAAAATAATAATACATATTTTGAAAATTGCTATAGTATTTTTATCTGTATTAGAAAATCAGTACTTTCTAGTACTGATAAAAGGTATCAGGTAAGTAAGGATTACCTATCAGTTTTCATCAGTTATTTTTTTCCACCAGGAAAAATCTAGCATGAGGAAGTTGTTTTAATTCCTATTTCCTCTTCCTGCCCCTGCACAGCACTGTAACCAAATCTTTTCTTGCATGTCACTCGTGATACGACATGACACATTATATTCCAATCATTTTATCTATAACTGTCGAAGAAAGTTTTAAAACATTATCTCCAAGCCAAAGAAAAACAGACAAGAATTTTATAAATTCCCATAGTTATCACGGGTTCTAGTTTCTAAGAAGAAAAAGGAAATGTTAAAAATAGAACAAAATGAAACTTTGACCTGTTATTACATAGTACATAACATTTAGTTATGAATATTAACAAACAGATTGACAGAGTGTTACCCACTGGATTATGTCTTTTGCTAGCTTTATTTTTCAGATCATTATTTAAAGACTATTTTTTAATCTTCAACCTGCATTTTCAAAAAGTTTTAATTTCTCTTCTCTTTTTTAATTATAGATACATTGACATTTTTACTGTGTGTAAATTTCCAGGTTGGATGATTGATGCTGACAGTAGACCTAAATTTAAGGAATTGGCTGCTGAATTTTCAAGGATGGCTCGAGACCCTCAAAGATACCTCGTTATTCAGGTTAGTGCATTTGACTTACTATCCCAATAGCAAGCTCATTCTGAAATGTGAGTAATAGGACTTTGTGTCTATAGAAATGACCTCTAACATATTGATTAATTAAGCAGATTATCATGTGAAATAAGAAAAAGAGCTTTTTACTTCATGTCAGAACCACCTCTATGAACCTTCTCTCAGTATTCAGGTGACTGTGCTGTTGAATAACCAGATCATTATAATTATCCATATACATGAAAAGGTCTTTATCCTCAGGCAAGCCTTCTAACACTCTGCTTTTTATTAACATTATCTAAAGCTGTCTTCATTAGGATAATCTTCCCTTTTCAAAATAAAGGGAAGATGGATTTTTATTTTAATTTGTGCATGCTTGAAGACAAAGAATCAAAATTTTCAGCATATTAACATTTAATTTCCAAAAAGTAATTTTAAATTATGTTTTGTTTTATTTTGGAGGTATACAATATCTAAGCAATAACTTAATCCAAATGAATTAATGCACATGTGAATCAAATAATAGTCCAATAGAATATTTTATTTTTAATGCTAAAAATGGACTGGGTAATTTAAAGATTATACTATATTTCTCTATGATTATTTTCATCTAAACCATAAACAAATGGATATTGTTTTATACTTAATTGTTTTTTCAATAAAACAAGGTAGGTTTTATTCTCATATCAATAATCTCAGATTAAGACAAAAGTAGGGTTTTTAAGATATAATTATTTTCATGTATTTTTCACACAAGTTAAATCACATGAACTGAAATGTTTTCTTTGTATTAAAAAATTACATAACTTTGAAAAGTAAAAAAAAAAAAAAACATGAGGCAAGAAAGATACTAATACTCTGGTATTAGTTTCACTCCCATACATATTTATTTTGCTTGCCACTTGTGTTGTGATTTCGAATGCTGCCACTCTGACAATGTAGCTGGTATGCTGTGGAACAGATTATGGAGCATATGTGTCCTGATACTTCTACAGCATCAAACCAACCAAATTAAAAAAAAAAAAAAAAAAAGATTGACAAATAGATTGTCTTTCATTATTTATATCTTAAAGTCACAGCCCTCAAACCATCTTGGCAATGAACCATGATTCTCAAGTGTTAATTTGATTTTACCTCCCTAAAAACATCCTTAGCATTCTGCTTTATTCCACTCCAATGGTGTTTATCAGACTCTTCTTGTATTAAATTATTTAACCCTGTCATATATAAGCACATTAAGATATTCTTTGTGGCTAGTGGTTGTGCTGAGAAATATTTTTTAAATGTGTGCATGAATTTTCCCACCATTTGTTATGACATTACATAAATTTGTTGCAGAGACAAGGTATTTAAGATGAAGAGAAGAATCATTTTTTTTCTTTGTCTGCTGGGCAATATTTCAGGGTGATGATCGTATGAAGCTTCCCAGTCCAAATGATAGCAAGTTCTTTCAGAATCTCTTGGATGAAGAGGATTTAGAAGATATGATGGATGCTGAGGAATACCTGGTTCCTCAGGCATTCAACATCCCACCTCCCATCTACACTTCCAGAGCAAGAATTGACTCAAACAGGGTAAGAGGGAATTATATACCAATTCCATATTATTTCTAAGAAATAAAAATCATGTAAAGAGTTTATAAGCACTAACATTTCAAAGTAATTACAGAGCTCAAATCAGTGTGATGCCTACCTTGAAAACAATCATATTCACAGAAGATGAATACAGTTAATTTCCGCATACAGTTCCACATACAGTTAGTTTTGGACAAGCATGAACAATAAAATATGTACTCTGAAATACCTTCAAGATTTCAAATATATTTTGATTTTTAAAAATCAGTTCAAACTAATGAAACGTCAGGTCGGTGCATAAATAAATAGACATTCCTACCAAGTAGATTTCTACTTTTCGTTCTTAAAAAGATGACGGGACTTATTCATCAAGAGGTAATACGATTACAACTTTCTTTCACTCATTTAAGAAACATTACATATTTTCTGTCAAGCTGAAGTAGAAACATAGAAAATCATGCAATCCTTTGACTAAATCAATCATTTTGAGAGGACTGATAAATCATTTCTAAAATGTACTTTTAAGTTTTAAAGTTGTGGAAAACCTTAACATTTTATTTTCAATATTAAAAAAACTTTATATGAATACCATTCTTCCTTTGGAAATTGTCAAATGTATATATTTATGAATTTTTAAAATGCGTTCGCCACTCAACATGTATCGCATACGTCTGCTTGGGAATCATTAGTATGCATTTGAGATCCAAAGAATGTTGATATAACTCCTGCCTTCAAAAAGTGTCCACCTTTAATAAAAGAGTCATTTTATTAAAAGATATAATAGTTTAGACATAATAGATATAATATTAATAGATATAATAGTAAGTAATAAAGTAATACCTACTATTTATCGTTCAACGCATATGTTAGTTAAGCCTCCTATTCCTTGTAACAACCTCATGAGGTTCTGTTGTTATTATCATTCCCTACTCACAGATGAGGAATCTTGCCATGGAGAAGTCAGATGATCTGACTGGTAGCACACGGCTAGCCAGAGGAAAGGCAGAATTCCAACATAAGCTGTCTGTCTCTGCTATGCTATGCTATTGCTTCAAAGTTATTGGAACATGTTGTTTTCATTTTTCTTGGCATCAGCCACAGTGTCTGACACTTGTCTCTTCTGGGAAATCCCCCAGATGATTTTCTTAGAAAATGCACCCTTCATCCTGCCCTATACCTTTTGGCCATCTACCTCCATTTAGAAGGTCTGACAGAGAAAGAGGCGAGGCTTCAATTAATTTTTGTTTTCTATGAAAAGTATGTCATTACAGGCCAAACTGAAACTTTTATCATATGCTCAATGAGGAGGACATGAATAAAAATTTTAAAAATTAAATCAACTGAAAGGTAATGAATGTCAATCAGTCTTTCATTCATGGGAGGGAGAAAAATCTTTAAGGTATGTAAAGAAGGGTCTTTGTTTTCCATTCTGTATGCTGTGAAAAATGATCAATTTAGACCTTTGTATTTATAATATTAAATGATAATTTCATTACTTTGATTATAATAGTGATTTTTTGAAAAACCATTTCTTCCTTAACTTCAAATACTGTGACACCAAGAGCTTGAATCTTTTTCTAAAAATTTTCCACTTCCATTTTCTTTGTACATTTTAATTTATAATGCTCAATTCAAGTAATTCTTGTTTAGACTCATTTTAATATGTTTTGGGGCACACTTAGAATTTTATTACATGTATATATATTATAGTGTAGTGCTAGAATCTGAGCTTTTGGTGTACCCATCACTTGGTAATTTTTATTCCTCAGCCTTCCCACCCTTTTGAGTCTCCAGTGCCCATTACACCATGTTATGTGTCCCTGTGCAGTCTAGTTTAGTTCCTACAAGAAGATGTGGCATTAATTTTTCTGTTCCTGGGTTACTTCACTTAAAATAATGGCCTCCAGTTCTACTCTAGCTATTGCAAAAGCCATAATTTCATTCTTCTTCTCTGCTGAGTAGTTTTTCATGATATATGCACATGTATACCACATTTTCTTAATCCACTCATCTGTTGATGGGTTCTTAGGTTAATTTTCAGGGGTCCTCAAACTGCAGCCCACAGGCCACATGAGGCAGTATGATTTATTTGTACCCGTTGTGTTTTTTTACTTCAAAATAAGATATGTGCAGTGTGCATAGGAATTTGTTCATAGTTTATTTTTTTTATTTTTTATTTTTAAGTATAGTCCAGCCCTCCAATGGTCTGAGGGATAGTGAACTGGCCCCCTGTTACAAAGTTTGAGGACCTCTGAATTTTACATCTTTGCATTTGTGAATGGTGCTGCAATAAAAGTATGAGTACTTTCGGATATAATGATTTATTTTCTTCTGGGTAGATACCCAGTAGGGGGATTCAGTGCAAGAAATTATTAATAAGTTTTTGAGCTCACTGAATGGAATTAGTGAGATAAAACAGAATTTGCATGAGGAGTTAATTGTCTTTTAGTCATCATTTCTTATTCCACATTATTAAACAATTTTACTTGAAGATTTTTTTTTTTTTTTTTTTTTTTTTTTACTTTTTCAGTCCTTGGAAAAGAAATTGTCCTTAAATATTATTAATGTGGGGCATTACAAAGCCTTTATTAGGCAGGTCCGAGTGCAGTGGTGTTTACAACTAATTGATCACAACCAGTTACAGATGCCTTGTTCCTTCTCCACTCCCACTGCTTCACTCGACTAACAACAACAAAAAAAGCCTTTATTAGTCATCAATATTGCTCTAATTTTTTTGTAACTGGCTTAATATATCTTTTGTGGGGTGGTGCCTGTGGCTCAGTGGGTAAGGCACCGGCCCCATATACTGAGGGTTGCAGATTCGAACCCAGCCCTGGCCAAATGGCAACAAGACTCTGTCTCTGTCTCTTAAAAAACAAACAAAAAAAAAGAAAAACAGGTGGTGCCTGTTACTTGAAGCAGTAGGGCACCGGTCCCATATACCAGAGGTGGAGGGTTCAAACCCAGCCCCGGCCAAAAACTGCAAAAAAAAATTTTATTTTTAAAAGTCAATTGTTATATATATATATACATATATATATATAAAATCTTTTATGGCAATTTCTGATATGTGAATATGTTTTCATATACCATTCTTTCTTACTTTCTTATCAGGCTAAGTTATTTTAGAGTCAGAAATAAATATAAATTGTGTGCTAAGGGAATATCTTAAATTGCATTTTTATCAAATGTTTCTTTAGCATATTTGATGGACTTGGAAACCAAATACAATTCGTATTTGAAATATAGACACCACAGCCCACTACCTGAGAAGTATTAGGTAATAATTGGAGTATTTCTGAGGCTTTGTTTCCTCATGTTTGAAATAAACACTAATAGTTTTATCTTATATGAGTGTTAGGTAATTGATTTTTTAAAATTTGCAGTGTCTATAGTGGCAGGTGAATAAACATTTATTATCCTCATTTTAGAATTACTGAACTTTCATTTTTACTTTTTTCTTTATCAATATCATATATCATAAATAACCAACTTACTTATAAGGTTTTCTACCCATTATCTTTGAAAAGAGTGTTGATCACTGCTTAGCAAGAAAATTATTTTTGCTGATGTATTCTAATAGAAAATAATTTGTAAAGGGTAAGTTTATAGTGTTTTTGATTATTTTAAATTCTGTAGGTATTTGGATAAATTGTAATTTTAAAGTAATGACCCATTTCAAACTACAACGTTGATATTTGTCCAGAAAGCTGATGAATACTAATGCTTAATACTAATTAAGTAAATACTTAATCTAATTTATAACTGATTTATTATTAGACATGCTTTTTCTATTTTCTTAAATATTTTTATCAAAATAAAATATATATACTTAAAGTTCTTACTCTAGCATGATGTAAATAGGAGAAAGTAAGAAGCTATCTAACTTTTGTAAATAATTCCCCACCTAATTCCCCTCTGTAAAGCAGAGAGGAAAAGAATTTCCCAGAGAACACTATGAAGATTAATTTTGTATATGTAAGCGTGTAGCCCACTAATGGACCTTTAGCAGATGGTCTATAACATGTAAATAAATGAAGATTAGCAAATGAGAAAAGCAAAGGCTATCTATTCAGAGGTTGCATAGCAAGGGAGTCAGGCACCATCACTTGCATTTTGGCAGAGACTGAAAGGAAGGCAGAAATGTGGGAAAGCTTTTAGGGGACACAGTCTTCACGTATATACTGTTTGGAAGCTGTCAGCTTGGTGACCTATAGGGAGGCTAACGGGAGGGATGGTGAGCGGTGCATATTTGGCTTTCTCCAGTTGGCCAAAAGTTGGAAACAAGGGCAAAAATTGGGAAAGCTGTCAGTTATTAATCAAGTTCTGGTCATTTGAGGCTGCTTGTTACAGATAATTGTTTATCTTCCTACATTGTTACTAGATAGCAATCTGACCTCCTACGAATCTGATGTGCAGAAAGAAGACAGGCCTTCTGGGCTGTTTATGGGAGATAAGGGGGTTCATTTTCTGGGCTGCTGTAGATTGTGGGTCAGAGTTCTATTTTTATGCATGATCTTGTCATTGTCCTTTTGTCTAGTCAGTCTACCCCAAATTTTTACTTTCTATTGCTGTCTTCTTCTCTCTAGATACATTTATTTAAGTACGTGTTACCTAATATATTCCATTAAGTGTTCAGTGCAATTTTAAAATTTCTTCATAGTTTTTTTCCTCTGCTAATATGGATAAGTTTGGTCTTTTTCTTTTGATTTGTATTCATATTTCATATAAATGACTTGTACATTAAATGAGATAGTGATGAATTAAAAATAGCTAATAAAATGGATATGGTGGAAGATGTTTTAACTTTTATGATATTAGAAAATGTAATTAATACAAAAGATTCCATGTACTTTTATAAAGGAAGATATGGTTTTAAATGTTAAAGGATCATTATCATTTGTGGGACTAGTTTTTTAAAAGATAATTGCTCCACCTCTTTTAAAACATACCAGATAATTCTCAATTATCCCAGCCAGTGAAAGCAGAGGAATTATATCTCCTCTACACTGGTGAAGTGTATAAACCACAATAAATCTACTGTTATAATTAAACTCTTCTCCACTTCTTTTCTATCTGCCAAGAAATAACTATACTAATAGATTTGCATTTTTCTTTATCTCTTTACACTCTCTTTGCACTTATCTCAGGATAGAGATCTATATAACTTAAAAAGTAGACAAAATGTAAGCAAAAATGAAAGACAAAAAAATTAAAAGAGTTGGGATATCTAAAAAAGTTTTCTCAGTTTCTAAATCACAAAGTAATCTGAATATTTCCACCAGTAAAAAAATGTGATTCTATATACTTTATGGACTACTATCACTTTGCCCTCAGATTAAATTTCATAATTTTAATATAGATATTTTAATAAGGATACACATAAATAATTGCCTTTGTAATTGTTACAACCTTCACCCCCTCACAAAGAAATATAAGTAAACCCTTTGTCTCCCCATGGGATTATAGTATAATATTGTCCTATATGTGCTTCCTAATTATCCACAAACTAGTGGAAAGTTAAGCAAAATGATAATGCAGAAACAATGATGTCATTCTTAATAATGGCACTTGAAAATGTAATAGTTTCAATTGAGTTTGTCTTTATATTACAATAAATCTAAATCCTGGCCTCTTTATGAAATAATAAAGTACTAAAAGTTTTGTATCTGCTAAAACTTATTGAGTGTTTACTGTAACCCCCATACTATGGTAAGTGTTTTAAATTAACTCCCTTCATTTTTATTTCCCAAAGCCCTTGAAGGTGTGTTCTATTGTTGGTCCTATTTAAAGAGTTAAGAAAATTTAGCTTTGGAGAGTTTAGGTAACATACAAATGATAAGAAAAGCTGGAAATTGAGTTTATTCAGTATTTCTGATTTCAAGTTCATGCTACTGATAGAAGCTAATGCTTTTCATTCACTTAATTCATTTAATATTGATTAAAATAACTGAATTGCAAGTCAGAAATCCCACATTCTAGAACAAATTTTATGAAATGTTAGCCTCAGTCACATTTTAAAAATACCTAATCAAAGATAACTTTTGAAGAAAATGATTGTATTTCTGCATTTACACTATAATTTCTTCTAAGAGATATTTACTTGAAAATGACCAAAAGCATTTTATGTTACCTCCATACACAATGTTTTATCCTGTATGATTGAACACAGAAGAAAAAACTACGAGCATAAGTTAAGGAGGTATCTCCTATCTAACTGATGTAATGGGTGAAATTTGTGATAATATAACAAGTTTACTCTGGTTGCAATTTACTAAGGATCAGTATCAATTCCAACAAGGGCTGCTACTTGATGATAAATGATTCTAGTTTCAGCGTATAGGTTTTACATTTTGTCCAAGGTATGTTGAGGTTTCCTACATGATGTCTTTGACATGATACTTGAGGGATTTTTTGTTTGTTTGTTTGTTTATTTTGGTATGTGTGTTTTTTAATCTATTAAGCAAAAAGGAGTTCTTATTAAGATCTAGATTTGTTTACTGAGTTTTTTTTTTTGTTTGTTTGTTTGTTTTCTTTTTCGACAGTGTCTCTGTTGCCCAGGTTTGAGTACAGTGGTGTGATCAGAGCTTGAACTAGTAGATACAAGGGAAACTCCTGTTTCAGGTCCCAAGTAGCGCAGACTACAAGTGCATGCCACCACATTAGGCTAAATTTATTGTTTGTAGAGATGGAGGTCTTGCATTGTTGCCCAGGCTGGTCTTAAACTCCTGGCTTCAAGTGATTCTTCCAGTCTTCCAAGTGCTGAGATTATAGGCATGAGCCACCCTGCCCAGTCTCACTAGGTTTTTTTTTTTTTTTTTTTTCCCCCTCTCTCAGAATGTTCTTCATCTATGTAGGAATATTTTAAATTGTTCACTTTATTATGATGAAAGAGTGAATTAATATATTTAATGAGCTGAAAGAAAGGCAAAAAAGAAAAAACCCAATAACAACAAATCTCACCCTGAACAAAAGGGTAAAGAGATGTGTTTTTAAGTTACTTTTAAAATCCTACTTTTTGAAACAATTGTATATTGCACATACTTGAGACCCTTTATGTTATCAGAGGAGGTGGGATGGGCTGTCTCCCCAAAAATATTTTGTCAGTTTTATAAAGTTTAAAATATGGTTTTGAAATATATTGCTCCCCATTAAATTATCTAAGTCAAAACAAAATTGTTTTTGGCTTTCCTAAAAAGCATCTCTCAAATTTCCTGTCTTCTTTTTCTCCCAGCATGACACTAATTCAAAGCCCTTACCACTTCACAGAAATCACTATGATATGTTCTCAATAGACTTTTTTTTTTTTTTTTGCAATTGGGCTCAATTTCTAAACATAACGTTTATAGTATTGAAGACAATATTAATGGCCAGTCATGGTGGCTCACGTCTATAATCCTAGCATTCTGGAAGGCCACCAAGGGTGGATTGCTTGAGCTCAGGAGTTCAAGACCAACTTGAGCAAGAGCGAGACCCCCATCTCTACGAAAATAGCAAAACTAGCCAGGCGTAACAGCAGGCACCTGTAGTCTCGGCTCCTCTGGAGGCTGAGGCAAAAGGCTTGCTCAAGTCCAAGAATTTGAGGTTACTATGAGCCATGATGAGCCACAGTACTCTACCAAGGTCTATAGCATGAGACTCTACCTAAAAAAAAAAAAAAAATACAGTATTGATGAATGCTTCCAGTTCCTGATCATTTATTGCCACCAATCTCAGGTTTCGGTTTGTTTTGTTGTTGCTATTGTTTTGTTTTTATTCTCATATACATAGAATGTAGCTTTCTTTTATTTTTATCAGTGGAATAAACCTGAATGATACATGTTTTAAGTCCTTCCTAATATGACATATAATCCTATTATCACTAATAGTTGAAGGACTTTTGAACATTTGTCATAGGAAATGCCTTGGTCATTTCAGTTGACCAGTCACTGTAATTTATTTTCCATTATTCTCTAGCACACACACACAAAATTGCCCGCAGCTGCAATTATGCCAACACTGGTCTCTTTCAAAATATAGAACATGTTAGTACTTCCTGTTTTGTTTGGAGGTATGGATAGGTAGCTGATTTATTTTAACAAAGAGCTATCTCTTTTTATGTATTACAGACTTGTCTCTTACTTTTAAACATGAACATAATGTCAAATTACATTCATTTATTCTTCCAAGTTCTTAAAAATGATGAAAATCTCAAAAATGGTCCTGATTTCTCTGATTTTCCATTCATTTGAGGAAGTCTTTCACCCTCTCAAATAGTTAATTTATATGTAGCAAAATATCAAGTGACTTTTTGTGCAATGCCCTCTCTACCAGTGACTTTCTTTCGATCTTGATATATTATTTTAGTAAATGCTACTGATGCAAAATTTGCTTTACTTTAACACATTCCTCTTTTTTCCTTTCACCCATTGCTATTGTTCTGTTATTTCTCCTCAACTTCCTAAAAATACTTAGGAAGGAAATATTTAGAATTTAGGTCATAACACCTTATTAAATATAATAATAAAACTTTATAGGACCAGCTCTGAATTCTTCATTTAGTTCTCTCTTTATGAATTACAAACTAAATCAAACAAATACTAAATGTCTTGTGTAATTTTTAGATTTCTTTCTCAAATTGTGTCTCCAAGTGTCATCTTCTAATAGATTTAGACGTTATATAATACCGCCTTGTTATAGTACAGTATGAATTACTCTATAGTTGTCCTTTATTCTTCTAGGAATCTGCTTTTTCTGTTGGTAAATAATTGCCTTTATTCCCTTCAATATTTTCACTTACAATAATGGTCAGTTTGTGTGCTTCTCCCTCCAATCTTTAAGAAAAGTCTAGTCATCCATGTGTATAACATTTGTGCCTCCACATGTGACACTGACACCTGTATATGCACATGATGAAGGTGAAATGTTTCCTACAGTATGGCAAATCAAAATGATTTAACGCCTTACCCACGCTGAAGCGGCAGCCAGATATTTAGACTTAAAATAAAAGTTGGAAAAGTATGAAGGGTTGACAACAGGTATAGGACTTTACCTTATAAATCAAACAATGTAACCTAATCATACATACCCTCATACTAAGCTGAAATAAATATTTCAAAAACCGTCAAATACATTTTTCTCATATATAAAGTTTCATACTCCCAGATCCAGATACCAGGCTTTCCTTAATGTATTGATAGCATAATCTTCTTCACTCTCATTTACCACTTGATATTCCTTCCTTTTCCATCTCATGTATGTCCTCTGGACATTTGTTTCAATCAGATTTTCCCTAAATAGAAATATAGTCAGGGTGGCTTGTTCTTGGCTCTAGGATATAGCTCAACTCTGAGTTATTACTACTCAAAGTAGTAATTTGTGCATTGATATGCACTATTGCAGAATGAAGTGGATGCATGAATAACTGTGTACCCATAGTGTGTCAGAGCTTCAGTGGCCTTGCAGACCTTCTAGTGCAAACCTTTCATCCTACAGATACATAAACTGATAATGGAGAAGACAAAACCCATAGCCTGGTGGCCTTGTGCTTCTAAGGGAGAAGTGGAGCCCATTCTCCAGTCTCTCCAGTCTAAGTCTAGTATCCTGCATTCCGTTGGTTCCATCAGGGTCAAATCCATGTAAATCTTGATATTGACTTAAAATCTAATGAGATTTAGGACCATTTGGTTTAAAAGGTTCCTACTGGGAGTGAAATGAGAAGCCCAAGTCCCTGCTGCTATTTTGTCTCCTCTGTTTATGCCTCTGTGAGACTCCCTGTACTCAAGAGTGAATGTGCAGGAGGATCAAATAGAGCGGACAGAGCCAAAGCTAAAGCAAAAGGCCAGGAGAACCACATTATATTGGGACTTAATAATTACATACTTGAGGATAAAATGAGCCCTATAAATTTAACAAATGTTTCAAAGTTTCAAGCACAAACCTAAATGGAGCCACCATTATTGATCACATATTTATGTATTAGGCTGTACTCTGGGCTTTTTATATTTATTACCCTCAACCTGCAAAACAAGGGTAAGTGAGAAGCACTATGATTCCTGTTGTACAACAAGGCAGAAAAGAAAATAAAACGAGCCGTCTTTGTGCGGACGGAGGCTTCTAGCTCACAGTGAAGAGGGAGGTTTGATCCCAGATCTGTCTGGCCTTTACCCTATTCTTTTATTTCCCACCTTTCATTGGATAAAAGAAAAGAAAAGATCAGTATATAATTTTAAATAAATAATAACTTAACAAAATATGAATATACCTCATAATTATTCAAATGAAGCCCATTAAAAGATTGGTACAGATTTCCAGTTTCTTTGATTTGTTTTTAAATATTTAGGACAATTTTAATGAAACCTGTTTTTTTTCTTTAACTCTTAACTACAAAGTAATATTTTCAGGAATACCCTTACTCCTTCATATCCTCAACGTCCACTACAAACAAGGTAATATCAAATCAAAAAATAATTTTCATTGTTGTAACATTCACAAAAATAAGTTATATTTGAGCAGTGCTTTAGAGCTTACAAAGCACTTCGTTATATTTGGCATTTTATTTTTACACATCCTGATTATAGAGTAGTCAAAATTCCCGGTTTATTAAGTGACTTGGTAACTCCGTTCAGAGCTTGGCAGCTACCAAACCCGTGTCAGGTCTTCTGGTTTCAAATAGGCGACTTACTCATTGAAAAATGATTCACCTGTAAGAATTTCTTGTGCTTATAGTTTGTAGCTTCTTACCAGTACTGGATTTGGCTGCTGCCAAACATGTTTCTACGACACTGAAACAACATGTGCCTGTTGTTTAAGGAGAGTCTGGCGTTAAAGAACATTTCACATATCTTTATTTTGCACTTGAGTAATTATCAGCCAGTACAAGAAGGCTTTTTGAACAATCAGAAGAAGCTTCTTCTATTCTTTGTTAAAAAGTGCCAAAGAAGAAAATCAGAGCTGGAAAGGAAACAAAGAGGAGGGAGGGACAACTACAGAAGATACTTAGATTTAGAATCATAATGAATGTTTTATCTAAGTCATTAAGATGGTTAATTTTCGGTATTATGGTCTCAAGCTTTGCAGCTCAACTTTGAATTATCAGAACAATCTCATCAAGAAGCCTATTCTTTACTATGCAGACCTAGGGTGCACAATTATAAGTTTCTTTACCCTTTACATAATAGAATTGGGACATTATCATTAACTTTCTATTCAGAATTTTAGGAGGTTATTTGATTTAAGAATGTATATATTTACTTTTATTTTTATTATTATTATTTTTTTTACAAATCTATCTTTGTCTGCCAGAGCTCCCTGTTCAGGCCAGCCTGCTATGATGATTGCTTCTGCAAAGGCTTGGGAGAGAGAGATGTTCTATTTCATTCTCAATAAGGATTGATGGCATTCTGAAAGGCTCAGAATATCCTTTGATTACTCCACGGAACAGAATGGAGAGACGGTTGTGGATAGTAGGGGGTGGGCTCCTCATCAGCTTCCCTTTGTGCACTTCCTGCAGTTGAACAGACCCTAATCACAAGTATCTGTGTTCAGTCCCTTTCCTCACTCACCTGCCCAAATGAAAAGTTCCCCTTTCAGCTCAGAATTCTGACATCCCAGAGCGTTCTAAAGAGAGGCTAATTTGTGCACTGTAGTTTTCACTGCGACGCTGTAAATGAATGGCTGTGGATCAGCCTCTCATTACACTTGAGCAAAAGCTGAATTGAGAGATGGGTAGACTACTGCAGGAAAAATTCCAAACACTACAACCACATCTCCTGCTGCACAATATTCTACATTGTGATGAGAGAAGTACTGGAAATCAGAAAGGGAAATAAATTGGAAGTTTAATCTACAACCAATTTGGCTTACTTTTTCCAACAATAATCACCAACATTGTTTGGTAACATTTATACTTGTTTTCCTTCCTGGAAGAAAAAAAAATATTTAAAATTCCTAGCATATTGTAGATGTTGAAGTATACATAATTCATATTCATTTTGAGCCTGGTGTACTCTTTTTAGAGCCAGGTATTCTGGTTCTATATTACAGAGACCGGGTACTAGATATTCCTGGGTAGGAATGACTAAATTCACCCTTTTCCTCCTAGTAAGGACACATATTTATAAGAGTATTAGATTACTCAAAAAGTAAATAAATAATAGGCAATACCTATTATCCCTTATCATGTGTCATATAATATGTATTAGTTATTAAATCTTATGAAAATCCTTTGAATTAGTTTTTTTCCTATTTTTGACAACTTTAGTATTTACTATTATCTATTCACAATCTTGTCATTTTGAATGAGAGGAAACTGGGGCACAGTTATTAAATGACAGAACCCAGATGCCTGCCTCTAGAGTTCTCTTCACAGAAATGAGGCATTGCTTCCCACTTAGCCTCTGACATTTCTTTGCTGTTTTACCATAGCTATAAGTACTTTAAAGTACTCAGTACTTTAAAGATAAGTACATCAGTGTAGAAGTTTGAATTTCTGAACTTTGTTATCATCAGAGTCCTCATAAATGTTCATTTTGATCTTCAAGGAATGATAGGAATGGTCTTACCAGCAGCTGCTTATACACTAATTCAGATGTAGAAATGTCCACTTACCTCTATCAAACGATGATTAATTCAGACAAGTAGCAAAGAGCACCCACTCATTCAATTATGTATTCATTTATCAAAAATTTATTTAGATATCTACTATGTATCTGATCTAATGATTGCCTCCTAGCACCATATCCAATCCTGCCTCACAAATAAGTATCTAGCCAATAAAATGGAAAGAGAAAGTGTAATATGTGCATAAAAGATGAGTAAGTACGAGTGTTTAAGCAGGGTGTGGCAGGCAAATTTGGCTTCTAGTAAGAAAATTCTGGCAGTTTTTTGATACATGAGCTAAAACAAAAAGATTATTCCCAGAACCAGAGAAAACAGAATAAAAGTTTGATGTAAGTGATGGTTTTGAGATAGAAACAAGAGGATGGGGGTACCAGTTGGATGTTGCGGAGTGAAATGGAGAGAAGTTGAGGGGGACACCAAGTTTTCTAGTTAGACACCTGGGAAGATGTTAACATTTTTATTAGTGTGTGAAAATATAGTTGAATAAAGAAATGTAATTAATATTTTAGAATATGAGTAAATGTGGTCCTTAGATTGGCATGTGTGTATAGAGCTCAAATGTGTTAAGCCAGGATTTGGAAACCATTATTATCCTGGATTCATGACAAATCTTATTCTTTTTAAGTGTGGTTTCAGTAGAATGTTGATGAGCAGAATACAGTTGATCAAGGACTGAAGGAAGGAAGAGTGAATCTCTTTGGAATATTCTTCATTGTGAAGGGAAGAAAGGGGAGAGACAGTGAGTTCAGTGAGGAAGATGGGTCAGAGGAAGTATTCCAGAGTAACAGGCATCTGAACATCCTTAGGGGGGTGTGAACAGTAAAATAGACACAGAAATAATAGGAAAGGCAATAAGTAGAGAAAAGTCCAGCAGAAAGTAGGGGAAGATAAGTCACCATACATTTTCAGGAAATTCAATCTTAGACAAGAAGTAATTTTGGCATGAAGAATTCAAGAATGATACTTTAAACCCATATGTAAGATGGAAGATTCCCTGTTCCTTGAGCTCCACACATAATTTTACTGAACCCAGTTTCACCAATGGAAGAAATTTTGATTTCTTCCCCCACTTTTTTATTTTAATTTACTGGGGATAAAGTGCTGATCTGAAGCAATTTAGTAATCTGGGAACATAGTATAGCAGGGTATCTGACTTTTCACTGTGGGTGTCTAAATCTAGATTCCAGTACTTACTAATTATGTAAACTTGATCACTTACACAACTTGGTGTGATCTTGTTCAACTGAGGATAAAAATAGTATCTACCAGGTAATAATGTTAAAGCAAATCATCCTAAATATATAGTAGCTATGAGCTCTTCCCTCTCCACAAGTTCCAAGATCATGAGCAGTGCTGCTCCCCCACCTTCCTGGTTCTCACTAGTTCCTCAGAGGTGCTGCTTCCCTATCTTCCCTGGTTCTCACTAGTTCCTCAGTGGTCCTGCTCCCCCACGTTCCCTGATTCTCACTAGTTCATCAGCTGTGCTGCTCCCCAACCTTCCCTGGTTCTCACTAGTTCCTCACCTGTGCTGCTCCCTCACCTTCCCTGGTTCTCACTAGTTCCTCAGTGGTCCTGCCCACCTCCTTCCCTGGTTCTCACTAGTTCCTCAGCTTTGCTGCTCTCCCACCTTCCCTGGTTCTCACTAGATCCTCACTGTGCTGCTCCCTCACCTTCCCTGGTTCTCACTAGTTTCTCAGTGGTGCTGCTCCCTCACCTTCCCTGGTTCTCACTAGTTCCTCACCTGTTCTGCTCCCCCACCTTCCCTGGTTCTCACTAGTTCCTCAGCGGTGCTGCTTCCCCACCTTCCCTGGTTCTCACTAGTTCCTCAGTGGTGCTGCTCCCCCACCTTCCCTGGTTCTCACTAGTTCCTCACCTGTGCTGCTCCCCCACCTTCCCTGGTTCTCACTAGTTCCTCAGTGGTGCTGCTTCTCCACCTTCCCTGGTTCTCACTAGTTCCTCAGTTGTACTGCTCCCCCACCTTCCCTGGTTCTCACTAGTTCCTCAGCGGTGCTGCTCCCCCACCTTCCCTGGTTCTCACTCGTTCCTCAGTGTTGCTGTTCTCCCATATTCACTGGTTCTCACTAGATCCTCAGGGATGCTGCTCCCCCACCTTCACTGGTTATCACTAGTTCCTCAGTTGTGTTGCTCCCCCACCTTCCCTGGTTCTCACTAGTTCCTCAGCGGTGCTGCTCCCCCACCTTTCCTGCTTCTCACTAGTTCCTCAGCGGTGCTGCTCCCCCACCTTCCCTGGTTCTCACTAGTTCCTCAGCAATGCTGCTCCCCCACCTTCAGTGGTTCTCACTAGTTCCTCAGCGGTGCTGCTGCCCCAACTTCCCTAGTTCTCACTAGTTCCTCAGCAGTGCTGCTCCCCCACCTTCTCTGGTTCTCACTATTTCCTCAGTTGTGCTGCTTCCCCACCTTCCCTGGTTCTCACTAGTTCCGCAGTGGTCGTGCTCCCCCACCTTCCCTGGTTCTCACTAGTTAATCTGAGTTGCTGCTCACGCGCATTACATTGGTCTAACTTGTTCCTCATGGCTTATGATTGACCTGATTACATTATTCTGAAGAGTTCCTCAGCTGTGCTGCTCCCCCACCTTCCCTGGTTCTCACTAGTTCCTCAGTGGTGCTACTTCTCCACCTTCCCTGGTTCT
>CAUYPK010105623.1:0-55505 GCA_963574355.1 Loris lydekkerianus
ATCAGTAAATGTTTTGATTTCTCCATTAATTTTAAAGTTTATCCTGGTAAGCTAAGCTTTAAAATTGATGGAGAAATCAAATAATTTACTGATATGCAAACATTGAGGAAATTTGCCACAATAAGACCAGCTCTACAGGAAATACTTCAACCTATTCTACACACTGACCATCACAAAGGACCACCAGCAAAATAAACACTCAGAAATTAAAGGACAGAACCTAGCTTCCACAATGATGCAAAAGATAAAATTAAACAAAGGACTTTCACAAAATAAGATGAATAGAATGTTACCACACTTATCAATTATCTCAATAAATGTTAATGGCTTGAATTTCCCACTGAAGGGGCATAGATTGGCTGATTGGATTAAAAAACACAAGCCATCCATTTGCCGTCTGCAGGAAACACACCTAGCCCCAAAAGACAAAATTCTGAGTTAAAGGTTGGAAGACAATTTTTCAGGCAAACGGAATTCAGAAGAAAAGAGAGGTTGCAATCTTATTTTCAGATACATGTGGATTTAAAGCAACTAAAGTCAAAAAAGACAAAGATGTTCACTTCATATTAGTGAAGGGAAAAATATAATAAGAAGACATTTCAGTTCTGAATATTTATGCACCCAACTTAAATGCTTCTAGATTCTTGAAACAGACCTTAATTAGTGTGAACAATAACTATATCCTATAACACCATAATAACAAGGGACTTTAACACTCCTCTTACAGAGCTGGACAGAGCCTGTAAACAAAAGAGATCCTAGAACAACTGTGCCTGATAGGCATATATAGAATACTTCACCCCAAAGATAAAGAATAAACATTCTTCTCATCGGCCCATGGAACATTCTCCAAAATTGATCATATCCTAGGACACAAAACCTCAACAGAATCAAAAGAATTAAAATTTTACCTGTATCTTCTCAGACCACAAGGTACTAACGGTGGAATTCAACTCCAACAAAAACGTTCAACCCCACACTAAGTCATGGAAATTAAACAATCTTATGCTGAATGACAGTTGGGTGCAGGAAGAAATAAAGGAGGAAATCATTAACTTCCTTGAACATAACAACAGTGAAGACACAGCTACCAAAACTTGTGGGATGCAGCAAAAGCAATCCTGAGAGGAAAATTTATCCATTTAGATGCCTACATCTGAAAAAGTGAAAGAGAGTGCATCAACAAACTCACAAGCCATCTTATGGAATTGGAAAAAGAAGAACAATCTAAGCCTAAATCCAGCAGAAGAAAAGAAATATCCAAAATTAAATCAGAGATTAATGAAATTGAAAGCAAAAGAATCGTTCAGAAAATTAATGAAACAAGGAGTTGGTTTTTTTGAAAAAATAAATAAAATAGATAAACCTTTCACCAGACTAATCAGGAATAGAAAGTAAAATCTCTAGTAACCTCAATCAGAAATGATAAAAGGGAAAAAACAACAGATGCCACAGAGATACAAGAGATTATCTCTGAATACTACCAGAAACTCTATGCCCAGAAATTTGACAATGTGAAGAAAATGGATCAATATTTGGAATCACACCCTTTCCCTAGACTTAACCAGGAAGACAATATCTCCTGAACAGACCAATTTCAAGCACTGAAATCAAAGAAACAATAAAAAATCTCCCACCAAAATATGCCCTGGTCTGGATGGCTTCACACCTGAGTTCTATCCAATCTTCAAAGAAGAGTTTATTCCCATACTGCAGAAATTATTACAAAAAATTGAGGAGGAAGGAATCTTCCCCAACACATTCTACAAAGCAAACATCACCCTAATACCAAAACCAGGAAAAGACCCAACTAAAAAGGAGAACTTCAGACCAATTTCACTAATGAATATAGATGCAAAAATTCTCAACAAAATCCTAGCTAATAGATTACAGCTTATCATCAAAAAAGTCATACATCATGATCAAGTAGGTTTCATCCCAGGGATGCAAGGCTGGTTTAACATACATAAGTCCATAAATGTAATTCACCATGTCAACTGAAGCAAAAACAAAGACCATATGATCTTCTCAATAGATGCAGAAAAAGCATTCCATAAAATTCAGCATCCTTTTCTAATTAGAACACTGAAGAGTATAGACATAGGTGGCACATTTCTTAAGTGGATCAAAGCTATCTATGACAAACCCACAGCTAATATTTTACTGAATGGAATAAAACTGAAAGCTTTCCCACTTAGAATTGGAACCAGACAAGTTTTTCCTCTATCGCTATTACTATTCAACATAGTGGTGGAAGTTCTACCCAACACAATCAGGCAAGAGAAAGAAATAAAGGGCATCCAAATGGGAGCAGAGGACAAGCTGGTCTGAAGTTCTGAAGGTCTTAAGTTCTCCCTCTTTGCTGATGATACGATCTTATACCTAGAGAGCCCCAAAGACTCAACCACAAGACTCCTGGAAGTCATCAAAAAATACAGTAATGTCTTAGGATATAAAATCAATGTCCATAAGTCAATAGCCTTTGTATATGCCAATAAGAGCCAAGAAGAGAGGCTAATTAAGGACACAACTCCCTTCACCATAGCTTCAAGGAAAATGAAATACTTAGGAATATAACTAACAAAAGAGATATATAAAGAAAATTATGAAACCCTAAGAAAAGAAATAGCAGAGGACATTAACTATGGAAGAACATACCATGCTCATGGCTAGGAAGAGTCAACATTATTAAAATATCTAGACTTCCCAAAGCAATCTACTGATTCAGTGCCATCTCTATTAAAATACCAACATCATCATACTTTCAAGACTTGGAAAAAATAATCAATTGTTTTGTATGTCACCAGAAAAACACCTGTATAGCTCAGGCAGTACTTAGCAATAAAAATAAAGCCAGGGGCATTAGCCTACCAGACTTTAGGCTGTATAAGGCCATAGTGGTCAAGATAGCATGGTACTGGCACAAAAAATAGAGACATAGACATTTGGAATCAAATATAAAACCAGAAAATGAAACTAACATTTTATAGCCACCTAATCTTTGATAAACCAAACAAGAACATACACTGGGAGAATGAATCCCTATTCAATGAATGGTGCTGGGAGAACTGGATATCCACATGTAAAAGACTGAAACTGGACCTGCACCTTTCTCCACTCACTAAAATTGATTCAAGATGGATAAAAGATTTAAATTTAAGGCATGAAATTATAAAAATCCTCAAAGAAAGCATAGGAAAAACACTGGAAGATGTTGGGCTAGGGAAAGACTTTATGAAGAAGACTTCAGTGGCAATTGCAACAACAACAAAAATAAACAAATGGGACTTAATTAAACTAAAAAGCTTCTGTACAGCTAAGGAGACAACAAACCAGAGCAAACAGACAACCTACCCACTGGGAAAGGATATTTGCATATTTTGAATCAGACAAAAGCTTGATAACTAGGATTTATAGAGGACTCAAATTAATCCACATGGAAAAAGCCAACAATCCCATATATCAATGGGCAAGAGACATGAATAGAACCTTCTCTAAAGAAGACAGATGAATGGCTAGCAAACATATGAAAAAATGCTCATTGTCCCTAATTATTAGAGAAATGCAAATCAAAACCACCCTGAGATATCATCTAACCCCACTGAGAATGACCCACATCATAAAATCTCAAAACTACAGATGCTGGTGTGGATGTGGAGAGAAAGGAACACTTCTACAGTGTTGGTGGGACTGCAAATTAATACAACCTTTTTGGAAGGAAATATGGAGAACCCTCAAACATCTCAAGCTAGACCACCCATTTGATCCTGCAGTCCCATTACTGGGCATCTACCCAGAAGGAAAAAAATGCTTCTATCATAAAGACACTTGCACTAGATTGTTTATTGCAACTTAATTTACAATCGCCAAAATGTGGAAACAGTCTAAATGCCCACCAACCCAGGAATGGATTAACAAACTGTGGTAGATGTATACCATGGAATACTATTCAGCTATTAAAAAAGATGGAGACTTCACATCCTTTGTATTAACCTGGATGAAAGTGGAACACATTATTCTTAGTAAAGCATCATAAGAATAGAGGAGCATGAATCCTATGTACTCATTCTTGATATGAGGACAATTAATGAATTACTACGTGGTGGGGGGGTAGGGGAAGGAGAGAGCAGAGAGAGAAGGAGGGAGGGGGTTGGGGGAAAGGAAGAGCAGAGGGAGAGAAGGAGGGAGGAGGTGGGGCCATGGTATGTGCCACACCTTTTGGGGGCAAGACACAATTATAGGAGGGACTTTACCTAACAAATGTAATCAGTATAACCTGGCATCTTGTACCCTCAATGAATCTCCAACAATAAAAAAAAATTAACACCCCCCCCCCCCACCACCACCACTTCTTTATTGGTGAAAACATGAATCCAGATGGCATGGTTGCTTTCCAGGACTACTGTGAGGATGCTGTGACCCCATATATGACTTTGTTTAAGGATGTTTTAGAAATAGAAAAATGTTAAATTTGGCAAGCACTTTGGATCTATCACTTTTCATCATAACTGGATGCTGCTTGTCACTCACACAACACCAGGACTTAAGACGAATGGGGACTGATGTCATCTTGAACTCTTCATTTATTTTGACTGTGATTTATTTGGAGTGGAGGCATTGTTTTTAAGGAAAAACCATGTCATGTAAGTTGCCTAAAAATAAAATGCATTTAAACTGAGAAAAAAATCTATTTAAAAATAGTTCATAGGCTCGGCGCCTATTGCTCAGTGGTTAGGGTGCTGGCCACATGCCCCGGGGCTGGTGGGTTTGAACCCGGCCCAAGCCTGCTAAACAGCAGTGACAACAACAGCAAAAAAAAAAAAAAAAAAATAGCCAGGCATTGTGGCAGGCGCCTATAGTCCCAGCTACTTGAGAGGCTGAGGCAATAGAATCCCTCAAGCCCAAGAGTTTGAGGTTGCTGTGAGCAGTGATGCCATGGCACTCTACCAAGGGTGACATAGTGAGACTCTGTCTCAAAGCAAAACAAAACAAAAAAGACAAAAAAAAAAAAAAGCTTAAATAAATAAATATAGTTCATAGAAGTTTATTGTTTAATTAAGTTTTTCTGATTTTATAATCATAATAAAGGCATAGTTTTCTTACAGATTCCTTTAATGATAGAGCTGATCACAAATTTGCTAAATTTAATTTATATTCCACATGATGGGAAAGAATTTATGGGAGGGAAATTTAAAGGTATCTTTTAATTGTAATAATATCCATTATTCCTGTATACTCGTAAGTTTACAAATCTGAAATCAAATTCTAACATTCTCGATTTTATCTTTTAAAGGTACAGTCTGAAATCAGTGAAATATTGAACAAAAGTATTATTGAAGTAGAAAACCCACAATGTAGCTCAGACAAAAATCTAGTATTTGGCACACGCATTGAAAAGGATTTGGTATGTTATTCTGCACACATTGTTTCTATACGTAGGTGCTTCAGAAATGTGCCTGCCATGGGTTTGTCCTCACCTTTACATTCTCCCCTTCTTTATAGGAAGAATGGACTGTCCGAGATGAAAATAAGGAAATTCCCATCCTGAAAACCTTAAAAAATGTGCGTTTACCTTTGTATTTCCACAATGTCCCCATTTCTCTTTAAAGAATCTATGAGAGACATTTGACTTAGTCCAAATAGCAAAAGACTCAAGTGAATTCAAATATAAGACAGTCTTTATAGCCTATCTGTTCACTTAGGATTCACCTAGACCTGCGGTGATTCCCTGGACAGCTCCTAACCAGAGTGACCATCACTATGTTCACACTGATTAACATTTCTTAGAGAGGTCACAACCCTAAAATCACCCAAAACTAAGAGTACAAGCTAAGGTTGACAGCCCAGCTGTAGAAATACTCAATTTCCTCAAACTCCCATTTGGCCTACTGCTTCTGTCTTGCCCACGCATCTGTAATAGTCTCTCAAAGGCTGCTAAATTGCTATTTCTGAAATTGGGGGTTTGGCTTAAGTATCTTACCCCCTAAGGAAGTAAGTGCAAGTTCTGACCAAATTGTGAAGATCAGACTTTCAGATCTCAAAACAACTGTTAAATTTTCTGGAGAGAATGAATCATACTTGTTGGGATTCTTTTGGCTGTAGAAATGGATAAAAGGCTTGTTTTAGTTGTATAATATAAGCTGTCCACAAAATAGTATTCATTTATTAATAGTATTAATTTTTTGGTCAGATGGCAAATGACAGTACATTTATAGCACTCTTTTTATTGTTACTAGCCTATGGAGAATCAAAAAGAAGTCCTCACTATGGAGAAAATGCATCATTTTGAAGATTCCAGGACTCTTCATTCAGTGGAAGAAAATTTCAGTAGTGATAATATTAATGGTCTTTCTCAAAGTATAAATATTCCATCCCCGATACATTTTAAGGACATATTAACCCCAAGAACTTCAACAGATAATTCATCTTCAAACATAAGTAGGAAGGCTTCAGAAAATTCTGAAGTGTTGAAGAGTTATGGTAACCTTTATAGTTTTCTACGTACTGTACCTCAAAATGTGATGTCTCAAGCTGATACAGTAATTCTGGATAAATCCAAAATTACTACACCTTTTCTCAAGCATGGATTTTGTGAAAATTTGGATGATATTTGCCATTCTATCAAACAAATGAAGGAAGAGCTTCAAAAGTCACATGATAGGGAATTAGCACTTACCAATGAACTTCAAATTTTAAAAACGGATACAAATATTCAAAGTAATGGTAAATATGACCCGTCCCCTATTCACAAGGAAAAAATTAATTTTATTAAGGAAGAAAACAAAGAAGGTAACTTACATGAAGACATAAAATCAAAGAGGATTTCGGAATTAGAGTCATTAGTAAATAAATTACTCCCACTCAGGGAAACAGTGTCAAAAATCCATGTGAACTTTTGTAGGAAATGTAAAAAGTTATCTAAGAGTGAAGCACACAGGGGAAGGAAGAATGAGAAAAACAATAAAGAAATTCCTATCACAGGCAAGAGTATTACAGATTTAAAATTCCATTCCAGAGTACCAAGACATACAATGTCATTCACTGACCAAAAACTCGAAATGAAAGACAAGGAAAGGCAACCATTTGTAGTAAAACAAGGATCAATAATATTTGAAAATGAGAAAACATCCAGAGTCAATTCTGTCACTGAACAGTGTGTTGCAAAAATTCAGTACTTACAGAATTACCTAAAAGAATCTATGCAGGTACAGAAAAAAGCCACAGAACTGGAGAATGAAAATCTAAGCCTTAAGTCCAAAATAAAACCTCTTGTCTTGACCACACAATCGCTGATACAGAAAATTGCAACATATGAAAAGCAGCTTAAGGATCTTGTAGAAGAAAAGAGTAGTATTCAATCTAAGTTAATTAAAACAGAAGAAGATGGCAAGGAGTGTCTTAAAGAATTAAAAAAAATAATAGGTAAATATAATGTTCTCCAGGGCCAAAATAAAACTCTAGAGGAAAAAAATAGCCAGTTCTCCTTGGAGAAGCAGCAAATGATAGAAGCATTAGATCAACTAAAAAGTAAGGAACACAAAACTCAAAGTGACTTGGCGATTGTCAGTAATGAAAATAATCGAATTAGTATAGAAATGGAAGCAATGAAAACAAATATTCTGTTGATTCAAGATGAGAAACAAATGTTAGAGAAAAAAGTGTACCAGCTTCTCCAGGAAAAAAGCTCACATGAAAATGAAATAAAAGAAAACCAGCTAGAGGTAATGCAGCTGAAAGAGAAAGAGAAATTAGCAAAAACAGAACAAGAGACACTTCTTCACATCATAGAAACAGTTAAAAATGAAAAACTTAACCTTGAAACAACATTACAAGAATCTATTGCTGCTAGACAAATGATGGAAAGAGAAATTGAGAATATTCAAACCTACCAGTCTACTGCAGAAGAGAATTTTCTGAAAGAAATAAAAAATGCAAAATCAGAAGCAAGTATTTATAAGAGCAGCTTGTCAGAAATCGGCAAGGAATGTGAAATGTTATCACAAATGGTAATGGAGATTAAAAGAGATAATGAGATTTTAAAAGAAGAACTCAAGAAACATAGTCAAGAAAACATAAAATTTGAAAACAGTATCAGTAGACTTACCGAAGACAAAATACTCTTAGAAAACTATGTAAGAAGTATAGAAAATGAAAGGGATGCCTTAGAATTTGAGATGCGGAATCTTCAACGAGAATATTTAAGTTTAAGTGATAAAATCTGTAGTCAGCATAATGATCTACCAAAAACAGTTTACATTTCAAGGAGAGAGAAATTCCATTTTGATAACTATGATACTTGTGAGAATGCTTCCAGTCCTAGGAGTAGGCCGTTAGCTTCTGATTTGAAAGGTACGTAAGATGCGCGGCAGAC
The DNA here is from genome assembly GCA_963574355.1 of Loris lydekkerianus. Classification (NCBI taxonomy): domain Eukaryota; kingdom Metazoa; phylum Chordata; class Mammalia; order Primates; family Lorisidae; genus Loris; species Loris lydekkerianus. The sequence continues at coordinate 8,372 of CAUYPK010105623.1, forward strand.
TAGTAGACATGTGTTTAAGATTGTGTTCATCTGTTGGGCACTAGCCAGAGTACAGGAGTGAGAAGAAAATTTAAGATTAACAGAATGCAATTTTGTAAGATTTGTATCCAGTTTATTATATAGTAAAATTAGGAACTTTTTCTTTAGCTAAAATTTATATTTTTTATATTATACGCATTGTGTATGTACAAAGAAATTTTGGCAGGGAGGTTTTAATTATTATCATCCTAAAGTATCATTAGCATTCCACCTTAAAAAAAATTCTTCTTTTTTTTCCAGGAACTTCAAGTAAACTGTATCAATTGTTTCCATCCAAAATATGTAAATAAATTTCTAAAATCAATGTTTCAAAGACCTTTGTCCAAGTACTTTTTTCCCCCTCACAAAATAATTTTAAATTCACTTTTACATACGATTACAATTACCTTGTAATTTATTAGGCTGATTTTTTAGATTAGAAATTGGGAATGATACATGGTTCTTTAGCTGTCTCTGTGGGCTTCTAGCCTGTGCCCTTGATAAGGTGTGGAAAGGAATAAATTGGAAACAGATCTTCTCTATTTTCTTTCTTGTCAACTAACTCACGTTCTATACTTGATTTCCCGAAAGTAAGTATCCTCCACCTTACCCTGCTCTTTAATTTTGATAAGGCAGTAGAGTGAATAATGTAACTTGAAGCCATTTAAAAAGAATCATTATTTCTGTGGAAAATTTAGAAAGTAATATGGGAACAAAATGTAACAATAGCTTTATGGTCCCAGATGGCCAAGAAGAGCGCTTGGAAGATGACCAGAGTGATATACAGCAGTGAGGTATGCAGAGTGCTTTTTCTAGGATAAGTTCACGAACTTCATTGTCAGACTTTGTACAACATCTCTGATGGCTGTTCCAGAAAGAGTTCCAAAAGTGCTTTGAAGAGTGGACTAGGCACTAGTGTCAGTGCATAGATTCCCAAGTTCTTCAAAAGTAATGGTAGTGATATTCAGCAATGAGGTATGTGGCACTTTTTCTAGCATGAGTTTGAGAACTGGCAGTTCTGATTACCAGTCCAGAAAAAGTTCCAAAGTTGCTTTGAAGGGTGCTGCATTGGGCATAGATTCCCAAGGGGAGTACCTCAAAGGTGACCATAGTGATACTCAGCAGTGAGGCCTATAGCACTTTTTCTAGGATGAGTTCTTCAATTTAATTGTCTGACATCATATAATTTACGAGCTAATGCTTTTCAAACAGAGAGGATAGGTGATGGAGAAGAGCTATCCTGGGAACTAGAGGGTGAGACTTGGGTGACAGGCAGCCTTGGCCAGCTGGGGAGGAACAGGAGAGGACACCTAAGACATACCTCATCCATCTTGCAACTTGGTAACTTTTATAAGATACTGAACAAGTGCGATCTTCCTTCCTTCCCCCAATGCATTTTGGGCCTGACATTGGCTAAATAATCTGATGCCTTACATAAGACATGAGTAGGAGACATGACACCACTAAAGCTGAAGCTCTTGCTTCACCATGCAGTGTGTGTGTGTGTACGTGAACCTATGCAACAGAAATGCATCTAGTATTTATCTTTGATGTTAAGGATGCTAATAGGCTTTGACTCTGGATAGCTCTCAGTCCAATTTTAATACCTCTAAGAAGAAAGAGCAAGTTAATTTTCTGTGTCCTTCCTACCCTGCCTCCACAGCCCTACCCTCTGATCTTGCAATTATTTTTCTTTTCTTGAGACAGTCTTACTTTATTGCCCTGGGTAGAGGGCCACGGCATCATCATAGCTCACGGCCACCTCAAACTTTTGAGCTCAAGTGATCCTCCTGCCTTTGCCTCCTGAGTAGCTGATACTATAGGCGCCCGCCACCATGCCTGGCTTGTTTTTCTAATTTTAGTAGCGATGGGATCTTGTTCTTGCTTAGGCTCGTCTTGAACTCCTGAGCTCAAGCAATCTACCTGCCTTGGCCTCCCAGAATGCTAGGATTACAGCTGTGAGCCACCTTGCAACCCTGACCCTGCAATTTTTTAACATTAGGAGTAAAAGCTTTCAAATGATAGACTGATCTTCAGGATTTTACAAAATCTCTAAACATTATATTCTGCTCAGAAATACAGAATCTAAAAACAGACTAGCAGTCACATGTTGAATTATTAGTAATGAATAGTATTTATTAAGTAGTAGCATTAAAATAAGGCTGAGTATTTGATTTACAAGTTCATATATTTCTTTTAAATGCTTGAGTTATCAGCCTCACAACATCTTATATTTTTTCAAATAATTAGCTCCTGACAGTCGCTGGTAGTCAGGATCTAATTAGCTCCTTGACTCCCACTTGCTAATAGGACTGTACAGAAGTGGTCTTGTAGTTCTTCATATTTAGTGCCCTAAAATTAGAAAATAAATGCATATTTAATTTTATAAGTGCAGGTAATATATCTGTGTGTTCTTAGAAAAATTTGTGGTATTAAAACATTTCAAAATAAAATGTTTTCTAATGTATTAATAATTCAAAAAATCAAAAATTTCTCATAAACTTAAAAAATTTCACCTTATTAGGAAACTTAATTTAAGAAGGAAAACAGTTATGAAATCAACTGTAAATAGTACTATCCAGAGGTTTATTCATTTTTAAATTAGAGTAAAAGAAATCAAAAACTTGTTTTCGGGACGGCGCCTATGGCTCAGTGAGTAGGGCGCCGACCCCATATGCCAAGGGTGGCAGGTTCAAACCCAGCCCCGGCCAAACTGCAACAAAAAAATAGCCGGGCATTGTGGCGGGTGCCTGTAGTCCCAGCTACTCGGGAGGCTGAGGCAAGAGAATCGCTTAAGCCCGGGAGCTGGAGGTTGCTGTGAGCTGTATGATGCCACGGCACTCTACCAAGGACCATAAAGTGAGACTCTTGTCTCTACAAAAAACAAAACAAAACAAAACAAACTTGTTTTCGGATAATGTTTGAGATAACAAACAGAAAGAGATTTCAATAAATTCAAGATTACTAAAAAAGCAATCAATTATTGTTCACTTTTTCCCTGCTTTACCCATATATCCTACGGCATCATAGCACTTTGTCAGGGTTGTTCTCTGAATAGAATAGAACACGGAGAAAAACTGAAATACCACTCCCCCTAACACACAAAATTCCATCTGCAGGTGGGTGTAGTGAGGAAAATGTAAAGACATTAATGGGGTAGTGACTCAGAAATGCACTTTTGCAAAGAAAGGCAGTCTTATTTTAGTGCAATAATAATAATATCATCAATGTCCAAATGTTAAGGATGTACTACTGTTTTTATAAAAGAAAAGAATGTAAATTTGGTGTCCTTAATTCATTGTATGAGTACATCAAAGTTAGGAAAATGTGGCTTTGTTATGGCATTAAAACTTCTTCAATGGATAGAAAGGTAATCAAATGGGTTCTTCTACTTCGTCATGATCCTATGTGCATGCCCACACACACATAGAATTATTGTTTTTTTCTAATTTATTATAATATATTCTAAACTCCAAAGAACTTGTTTTTTATTTTTGAGAGTGTTCAAAACCTGGGTAAAGTGAAGTTTTAAAAAGTAACTTTGATAATATACATATACTTTCCCCAAAGCATTATAAGTGATTTTTAACTAACCAGAATATTTCCTGTTTTACAAGAACTTATTTCAAAGTTAAGGGCAGAACTCTCAAGCATCATTAGGAGGACTCAAAATTGCTGAGAATTCCCTTTGAGAAATAGCTGATGTTAATATGTACTGCTAACTGAACTATAAATATCTGAGTAGTCCCAAGTCTCCCATAAGAAGATTGTAATAGATTAACTTTAAAAAAAAATTATGGGCAGAATAGTTGGGAACAGATACACTGAACTTTTTCAGTTGAGAATTTCAGAAAATGAAAAAGAACTTCTACAAAGGAGGATAGGTACCTGGAAGGATCTGAGATTTCTAAAGTTGCCTAAATTTGTTTTTCCTTTCAACTTTTCCCCCCAGATTTGTCATGGGGAACATGACAAAGGTGAACCATGAAAAGATGGTTATTTTTTAAAGGTCTATATAAATAAGAGGTATAATTTTGAAGTTAAAAAAGTTTAAAACCATTTTTTTCTTGGCTTGTAGGGTAAATGTAAGATATTCTTACCTTTTGACATTCAAAGTCATTATACTTTGAATTGGTCTGCTTTTTGGTCCACTTGGTGGATGGAAAATCTTACCATCTTTGCCAGAAATCTTTGTCAATTTAGCCACATAAGGGTCAGCAGAATGTGATGGGTAAGGGTCAAATGTCCCTGCCTTCATTCCACCGGCCTATAAATAAAAATGAGACAATTTAATGTAGTCTTGTAAAATATTTCTATAAAAATTAGGTTGTTAAGAAGTTCGGATATATTTTTGTCTGTGGGTCAGTTTTATTTTTAAAGAAACTTGCCTATATCGTTTAATTCAAATACCAGCAAGGGGTCTCCACCAATTCTACAGGGTCAAAACACTAATTAAAAAATTTTTACATAAGAAAATGAAAATGTTGATAGTAAGGTAACATTCTACACTATTGCCAAGCTGTGATGATTTAGTGAGAGTTTATCAGATCAGGTTATCACCACTTAGGGGAGTGAGTTTATTATTGAGGGAATAAGACCTACTCAACTGTATTTTGATAGGAAATTGAGAACAAGGAGCCTGGTACTACATGAGTTTATTAAATGCCAGGCCAGATGTGGTGGCTCATGCTTGTAATCTTAGTACTCTGGGAGGCCGGGGCGGGTGATTGCCTGAGCTCGAGTTTGAGACCAGTCTGAGCAAAAGTGAGACCCCCGTCTCTAAAAAACAGGCATTGTGGCGGGTGCCTGTAGTCTCTGCTACTTGGGAGGCTGAGGCAAGAGGATCACTTGAGCCTAAGAGTTTGAGGTTGCTGTGATCTATGATGCCACAGCACTCTACCAAGGATAACAACGTGAGACTATCTCAAAAAAACAAAAAGAGAAGGTACATTTTTCTAATTTTGGTGGTTAAAAAAAGCCATTTTGAAAATGACAAAGCTCACCACAAAGGATTGATAAATTGGACTACATCTGATTGCTAAATTTCTGAACAGCATACAATATCATTATCAAAGTCAAAGACCCAACAGGCTAAAAAAATTTTCAGTACAAATGACAGAATAAAAGTAACCTTGATACATGAAATAATCTTATAAATCAGTATGAGAAACAGCCTAATACAAAGTTCATAAGGGAGATGAACAGTCAATTCACAAAAATAAACAAACCCAAAGTATAAACTAAGATTTATAAACTGTCAAAGTATTTTATCTTTATTCTTACTTGTAAACTTCTGCAGTAAGAACATATTTAATCACCATTTCAAAAACTAAAAAATGGTTACATAGATCTGTAAAAATGGGCTTCCTGATTCTAGGCATCCATAATAGCAGAAGTTTATTGTTTACATGGGTAATAAAGTCATTTGACAACAAATGTCCCTTGTACATTTTAACAATGTACAAAAAAATTCATACAATGAATTAAGGACGTTTTACTTGACAACAAATACTACGTTGTATTTCTTTATAATGTATTTATTTGACAACAAATACTACATAGTATTTCTTTATAATGCTTACTGTTTTCCATTATAAAATTTGTAACTTACCTTTTTACCAGGAGAAGAGGGCTTAAAAGGGCTTGGAACTCCTCCTTTCTTCTCTTCTTTTCTAATTGGTGGTAATGGTTTCTCAGAAAAATAAGGATTCACATCAAAATATTCCCTTGGGTAAAGATTTAACTTGAAAGGTGACCCTTTAACTAAACGATGATGTTCTGCACTCTCTTTCTATAAATTAAAGAGGTTGAAATTACATAGCAGAAATTATGGGACAACACTAAGTATAAAGATTGCTGTTTAATAGAGGAGCAAAAAAAATTCATGTATAAAATACAAATTCAAAAAGATAATTTATAAAGATCATTTTTTCACTTCTTGCAGATATGAAATCTGGTATTTCATCATTCAACAACTGAACTGAAAACATTTGATGAATGAAATCTAAAATAGTTACCAGAAAGAAGACTGAAATCTTTTTTTTTGCAGTTTTTGGCCAGGGCTGAGTTTGAACCCGGCGCCCTACTCCTTGAGCCACAGATTCCGCCCTGAATTTTTTTTTTTGAGACAGAGTCTCACTATCTTGCCCTCGGTAGAGTGCCATGGCGTCACAGCTCACAGCAACCTCAAAGTCCTGGGCTTAAGTGATTCTCTTACCTCAGACTCCCAAGTAGCTGGGACTACAGGTGCCCGCCACAATGTCCAGCTATTTTTTGGTTGCAGTTCATTTGTCATTGTTGTTTAGCAGGCCTGGGCTGGGCTGGAACCTGCCAGTCCCGATGTATGTGGCTGGTGCCCTACTCACTGAGCTACAGGCGCTGAACCAAGAAGACTGAATTTTAAGAACCCTGCTGTAGCACTTTCAGAATTCTTTACTCTTCTCAGATTTTTCTGTAGCTTTTGCTTGCCTTCTTCCTCTCTCCATCCAGCCCATAGGACTTGAATCCATCCTTGGTGATCTGCTCTTTTACTTCACAACAGTGGTACTTGAAATTTATTCTATTTATCCTTTGGAAAAGTGTTCCTTAAATTTTAGTTTTCATGGGACTCACCTTGTTCATTTACTTAAATTACAAATTAACAAGCTCTTCCTCAAAGATTTCTATTTGCTTTGGTCTGCTACTTGGGAGTCTGAGGCAAGAGGATCACCTAAGCCCACGAGTTTGAGGATGCAGTGAGCTATGATGATGCCATAGTACTCTAGCTTGGGAGACAGAGTAAGATCTTGTCTTACAAAACAAAACAAAACACTGGATGACATTAACAGCAGATTGGATATTATAGAAGAATAGACTAGTGACCTAGAAGACACAGCAATAGTAGAAACTACCCCAAGTGAAATATGGAAAAAGAAAAAGAAGGGCCAGCCCCAGTGCCTCACACCTGTCGTCCCAGCACTCTGGGAGGCTGAGGTAAGTGGATTGCTTGTGCTCAGGAGTTTGAGACCAGCCTGAACAAGATTGAGACCCCATCTCTACTAAAAATAGAAAAACTAGCTGGGCATTGTGGCAGGTGCCATAGTCCCAGCTGAGGCTGAGGCAAAAGGATCACTTAAGCTCAAGAGTTTGAGTTTGCTGTGAACTATGACACCACAGTACTCTACTCAGTGTGACAAAGTGAGACTATCTCAAAAAACAGAAAAGGAAAATAGAGAATGCTTAAAAACTGAATAGGGCATTATTAAGTTGTTGGACAGTTTCATGACCTAATACACGTATAATTGGCATCTCTGAAGGAAAGTAGAATGAAAGAGAAATAAAAAAATCCTTGGTGGGGCTGGGTGCCCATAGCTCAGTGGTTATAGAGTGTTGGCCACATCACCAGGGTTAGTGGGTTCAAACCTGGCCTGGGCCTGCTTAAAAAAAAAAAAAAAATAGCTGGGCATTGTGGCAGGCGTTTGTATTTCCAGTTACTTGGGAGGCTGAGACAAGAGAATTGCTTGAGCCCAAGAGTTTGAGGTTGCTGTGAGCTATGATTTTACTGCACTCTACAGAGGGTGACAAAGTGAGACTGTCTCATTTAAAAAAAAAAAAAAAAAAAAAATCGGAGGTGGCCAGGCCTCCTGGCTCACACCTATAATCCTAGCAGTCTGGGAGGCTGAGGCAGGTGGATTGCGTGAGCTCACAGGTTCAAGACCAGCCTGAACCAAAGTGAGAACTTGTTTCTAAAAAGCCAGGTGTTGTGGAAGGTGCCTCCAGCTACTCGGGAGGCTGAGGCAAAAGAATTGCTTGAGTTGAAGAGTTTGGGGTTGCTGTGAGCTATGAAGCCACCATACTCTACCAAGGATGACAAAGTGAGATGCTTGTCTCCAAAAAAAAAAAAAAGCATAGGGAAAAATTGCTTGAAATATTCCAAATTTGATAAGAACTATAACCCCAAAGATTCATGGAGCTCTGACCCCAAGTACAAGACGAATGAAAGAAAAACCAAAGGCACATGATAATCACATGAGTGATAAGAAAACCTTAAGGTAGCTAGAAAAATCTAGAAAGACAAAAATTAGCATGATAGCAGACTTCTCATCAGAAACAATTCAGGCAAGAAGACAATGGAGTCACCTTTTTAAAATATTCAAAAAAGAAAATAATATTTTTTCAGGGTGGCACCTGTGGGTTAAGGAGTAGGGCATCGGCCCCATATACTGGAGGTGGTGGGTTCAAGCCCAGCCCTGGCCAAAAACTGCAAAAAAAAAAATAATAATAATAATATTTTTTCAAAAATTAGTTTTAGAATTAATTTTTCAGAAATTCAGGAACATAAAATTCTGACTTATGTATAGTTAAGTACTGAAAATGAGAATAAAATGGCTTTACTGTAAGAAAAAAGTATCTTACACCTATAAAGTCTAGGATGAAAAACCAATTACTAATAAAATTACATTGTATGTGATTATATATTATACATGCATCATTATTCCTACAGATGAAAGGTAGTTTACATGCAAATTTTATATAAATTGCATAATTCATATATTGAAACAGAGCTGCTTACAAGGTTTCTGTCCAATTTAATAGAAAACGTTTCCTGAGTTTTGGAAATGCCCATTTGCAAAATTGGCCACTATTATCTTATATTCCCATTGTGATTTAAAATAACCATAGCAAAATTGTTGAAACCTATATGCCTATAAAACCCAAACAAAAAAACTAATAAAGTGATTGCCATTTAATTTCTATTCTAAACTAACTTGACTGCTCATTACTGCCAGCTTTTTTTAAGTTATGCTGTTATTGCTAAATTATGTTGATACTGTTCTAACATAAGGTTCCTCAGTTTATTCACATGTAGACATTCCCCACATTAAATGAATAGATTTCATGATAAGTCAAACATAGAGTACTTCAAACAAGTAAGTTCTCTAACTCATCCTAGAAAAAGTTCTATATACGTCATTGCTGAATATTAACAACTACAGTCACCACATGGCCAATGGGAGAACTTTGAAGGTGACGATAGTGATATGCCAGTACATTTTATTCTTTATTTCTGCCATTTAATGAAGTGAACACTTTTCTCCCTTCCTCTCTTCCTCTCTCTCTCTCTCTCATCCATCATCCACTCTCTAACCTCTCCTTTTTCCCATCACTCCACAACTCCTCCATCCCATTGGCTCACTGTAATGGGCTCTTGATCAGCTCCAAAACATTACCATTCCTTTCTTAGGCACAAAGTATTGGGGTATGATGGAAATGTGACTGAGAGTTAATATATGACTCAAAAAATAGAACATAGTTGATCAGACAAGTTAATACAAGTCTCAGCAAATGTCAAGAGATGTAAGACCAAAAAAAGGGGGGGAAATAGATGTAAGATGGATGTGGTAAAGCACAGCAGAGATAAAACTCATCCCGGAAGGAGCTGAGAGGATCTACAGCAAGATGTGGAAATCTAATTTCAAAAAGGTACAATTATTACAATCCATAAACGTCCATCTGTCATTGGCCCCAGTAATACAAATAGATAGAACAAAGCAAAATTAGAGCGTGAGTGAATTCTCAGAGTTAACCAAATAAGAGAAAGTTTGAAACACTCAAAATAGATTCTTTTACCTTGTAATTTACTTTTGCTGCATCATAAAAATCAGCCGAGTGTGAAAATTGTTTACCAATGGTAATATTTGCATAGCTAAGGAAGGAAAATAAGTAATAGTGACTTTAGGCTTTAGACATTTTTTATTTAATTTTTAAAATTCACAACAAATGATTAGTAAGTGTTAAAAATCGTACCCATATCCAGTTCCTTTCTTTCCTGGGTTTGTATATAAATTCTTTCCAGGTGGCTGGTACTTGTCCCTAGGTTTTGACTGCGCACTGAAGAATGGAACTGGGCCACCTATTGTTCCATAGTAGCTTCCTAATCCACATCTTAAATACAATTATTTTTAAAATTTTTTAAAAGGAGGTTAAAATGGCAAATTTCATGTTACATATACACTTTACAGTAAGTTTTTAAAAGATAAAAAAGGAGAAAATATATGTAACAATTGATTTGTTTGACTTTGGTAAGAAAAAACAATTTTATTAGTTTTTAATATAACGTTATTTTCCTCACATGTCTGTAATACTTTTATGCTTATTTTAAATGTTCCACACAAATAGAGCTGGTGGGAGGGAGAAGTCTGAAAAACAGGAAGAAAATACCCCTCAAGGGTAAAATACATGCAATACATGAAGAAGAAAAGCAGTATGTAAAAAAATTCACATTTTCAAATTTATATCTAAGAAAATCAGTTCAAGAAACAATAATAAAAATTAAAATTTCAATTCTGTCCAATGTATGGAAAAGTAGAAAAAATGAAACTATAATGAAAGAACAAAATCCCTACACTGAATAAAGACAATAATTTTGACTGAGAAAAGATTACCTATTAGAATTAGAAGCAAGTCTTAATTATAGCAATGTGGTTTTACTAGTCTCAAAAAAGTATTAACAAATAAGCACAATATTAGACTTCATCAGTTCTCATCTATCAAATTGTAAATTGAGAGAGTTGAAAGTAATTGAGCAGGAACAAACAAGATTTTAAATCTCAGCTATATAACATGGTTTTATTTGTTAAACGGATGATTTAATTAAAGTTAAGAAAAAAACTTTGTATTAACAACTATCACAACTAAAATATTTTACTGTGAAACCATGTAAGTGTATCTTCACATGGTTTTTAAATAATGTGTCTCTGATCGGTTATTTTCTTTATCAAAAAAGTGTATCTCGTGATTTCACATTCTTTATACTCTCTAAAAGCAGAAAAAATAGGCAAGGCCACAGACATCTTAGGATAAGGTAATTTTTTTTCCTAAACCTGACTCTTTAAAGTTTTCTGAACAAATTTGTTTTCATTATTTACTTGGTTTTTATTATGTAAACTAAGAGAGAACAGTGATATTAGATAACTCAAAATTTAATTTAATAATATATTTTGTCAAAATTACGTGTCAATCTAACACCTCTTCTGGTCCTAGTTAAACAACAACAAAAAAATTACAGCTCGGCACCCATTGCTCAGTGGTTAGGGCACTGGCCATGTACACCAGGGCTGGCGGGTTCTAACCTGAGCCTCGGCCTGCTAAACAATGACAACTACAACAAAAAAATAGCTGGGTGTTGTGGAGGGTGCCTGTAGTCCCACTACTTGGGAAGCTGAAGCAAGAGAATCGCTTAAGCCCAAGAATTTGAGATTGCTGTGAGCTGCGAGGTCACAGCACTCTACTCAGGGTGACATAGTGAGACTCTGTCTCAAAAAAAAAAAAAAAATTAACCATCAATCTAAATCATACAATGTAACTGCCTCCACTTAAAGCAACCTGAAATCATTCTTAAACATTAATCTAACATAAGTGCTACAGAAAAATAAACAATTTACACTAGATAGATAAAGGTGCAGGAAATCTATTTAAGACTTTTTTCCTCAAACACTTACGGCTTTTTATCTCCACTACTGGGGAGGAAGGCTTTGCCTAGATTTTTTTTGGCTTCTCCCATCATATGCTGCCTCTTCAGTTGATTCACATTTATGTAGCCTTCGCCTTCAAAAATCCTTACAAAATGGGGATCAAAATAACCTGCCTGGAGATCTGACATTTCCTTGGATCCCCCAGGTAGCATCTGTCTCTTTTTGCTTGCAGCCTCATTAAAGGGTCCTTTAAAAAATAAATTAGGCATATGATAATTTTGAGCTCACTAGTAATTAAAGGGATGTGGAATATAACAGAAAAGTTTCCAAATATTGTTTGGTTCAGTTATGATTTTTGAGTTCTAAATAAAGCCTAAGAGGTTACCATTGAAACATTTGAACCTTTAGGTTAAGGTCATGGTTACACTCTGAATTTTAAAATTTAAGGTTGTCTAATCCAGTATTTCTACATCTAAGTATTAGAAAATGCTATTTGCTGAGATGTCAGAGCGTGTGAGTATGTTGAAGAGAAGGGTGTTTTATACTCCAATTTTGAGTGCCTATGTCCAACTAAAACATGAGCAAGAATGTTCATAGCAGTTTCACTCATAATGATCAAAATCAAGAAACAGTCCAAATGTCCATCAATAAGAGAACAAATTAAAAAGTTGTGGTATTTAGAAAATGAAATACAGTACTGTTTTAAAGGCTGTTTACACAAATATTCAGGACTTATTTGATAATTTTAGAGTTGTATTTGAGGAGTCTTATGGTAATGTGCAACTTTTTTTGAAGTGTACAGAACCCTTAATTCAACTGGATATTTTGACTTGTTGAATTTGTATCACCAATTTTTTTAACCTGATTTTTTGAAAAGCCAGTACGTTCAAATAATTCCAAATTGAAAAATGTATAAAGTCTTCACAGGATCTCTTCCTCTCATGCTTGGACACCCAGTTCTTTTCCAGAGCAATAAGATTTTTAGTTTTCCAGAGAATGTTTAGGCATCTTCAAGTGAATATTTTCTTTTTTTTTTTTTTTTTTATTTTCATATATATGTTTTTGGTTGTTGATGCTTAGAATACGATATGCACTATTCTACACTTTTTTTACTTAACTTATCCTAGAGATGTTTACACATCAGTGTTTTTTATTGTTTCATACAAGTCATTGGATATCCAAAAATTTAACTGAGACACGTAAAATATTTATTTGCTTTAGCTCTTTTTATTATTTATGACTTGTCTAAAAATCCCTGAGGCAGCAATTTAGCATTTCATATTTCAGGAAAGTAATTATGGATGGTCTTCTTGGATACAAATGCTGATAGACTGCGGTGTGCATACTGGAATGTCTCATCCAAGAAGAAAAAACTAAAAGCAAAATATTCTGGGAGAAAACTGCCATGCACCTTCTGAAAGAAATAAAATTTCCTAATGAGGACAATAAATGAGGGTAGAGTAGCCCAACAAAATGAGTTTCCTACTCTTATAAAATTAAATTCTCTTCTGACTCTATTGGAATTTTACAAGTTAATCAACTTTAGAACTAAATTCTTTAAAACATACACTAATGAAATACTATGTGACTTAAACACTAAATTCAAAATTTCTTTTTTTTTTTTTTTTATTTTGAGATAAAAGTCTCACTCTGCCACCCTTGGTAGAGTGCCATGGTGTCATACACAGCTCATAGCAACCTCAAAGTCCTGGGCTCATCTGATCCTCCTGTCTCAGCCTCCTGAGTAGCTGGCACTACAGGCACCTGCCACAACACTCGGCAAATTTTTCTATATTTGGTAGAGACAGGGTCTTGTTCTCGCTCAGGTTGGAAAACTGAAAATTTCTTATAGAAAATACAGGCTGTAAAGAAAATCAAACATACTTACGATTAAATGGTGACACATATTTATCACCAACAGTAATATATTCCATCTCACTAAAGAGGCCAATCCTCTCCATATCTGTTTTTCCTGTTTCTCCAGGCATCGCAGCTGCTTGCAATGGTGTTCTCTACACTGGTAACTTCCAAAGTTTCCTTAGAGCTACTTCTTTGACAGCAAAACCCTACTTTACATTAAAAAGTAAAGGGAGAAATTTAAGAAAAAATTGATTACTAAATTTCAGTTCGAATTACTTTCAGTAGGAGAGTTTTAACATCCACTATAAAACAATAGTCCCAAATTCTGTGGGAGAAAAAATCTACCCTGCAGGGCTGAAGGCAAGTACTGGGATTCAAAATTATCCCATGAACCCTCCCCTTGATTGTCCCTGTGAAGTGCTCCAACTACAAAGGAACGTGTATGGTATCATCTGTTGCACTGCCATTTATCTGCTGAAAATGATAAAATCATTACTGTACAGCGGAGTATAAATAGCATGTAAACAAATTCTTCTTTCCAGAAGCTTGGGGCAAATTTAAAAACTATAATGATATAAGGCATTTTTACAGTTTAGATAAAAATGATTTCAACAGCTTGCACCGTTCTCCATATTGAAAATTGTAACAGATTTTCAGAATGCACAACACATGTAGGTATTTCCCTATAGTTCTTGAGGGTTTTTGTTTTTCGGAGTTTAATAAGAAATGTGCCACTGGCAAAATTAGCTCCCTGAGGGGAGGTGGGTAGAGGACAATTATTTAGGCAATATGAAAGCAAGAATAAGATGACAAAAATTCCGTGATGAATTCTCGATATTTGCTAAAGGGCAGACTGCAACTAAGAGTTTTCTTTTGAAACGGCCACTTCCAACAAAGGTGAGATATCCCATTGAACAGGCAACTCTTTATTAAAAAATTAATTTTTAAATTAGATGTGTCCTTCAAAGGAGGCCCAAAGAGGAAAGAATACTTACCTCCAGTCTAATGCCAAGCATCAACGATGCACTAAACACTGGGCTTACATTAGTGAATAAAACAAACATTGGTGTATGCTTACCAATTTATAATGCAAGGTAGGAATGTGTTACCTTGAATTTAGAGCAAGCTAAATTGACTCTCAGCAAGCCTGTCTATTTGGAACTGTGGCTCATCTGAGCATGAATCATTTCTAATGTTAACATCCATGAGGCAAGTCAAGATTCATTTTTAACTAAAACATAAAAGAAAATTCCAACACCTTCCCCATCCTCTCCACTGATCGGGTATGCTTTACAACTACACGTCGGTCAACTGGGATGTAGTAATTGGATATACATCATATTTCAAAGCTCCACCCCACTGCTCACTCACAAAGCCTTTCTGCGCTGCCACAGGGAAGTTAAACCCTTAAAATGGATCTCGAGGTCTGCTAAATCAACCAGCATCATCAGGTACTTTGGAGAACTCCCACCCACACCCTCATCCGCCCCCTTGGATGCATTTGTCCTCTTTCAGTTCTTAGTTTGGGGTCTCTCCAGGCACAGGACTATTGCCTATTTTGTAGGACGCTACTTCAGTGCGCCCACTCATCTGCTAGGTCATGGTTTACATTTGTCGGGTCCAATAGGGACCCTTTCATTTACAGCTGTTTTCCCCATTAAACTGTCAGCTCCACAAATGCAGGTTCTTCCTCACCACGGGATTCCCAGCTACTGAAGACGGAAAGGAAAGAAGTTCTTACCTAGAACTTTTCCACTGCTTAACTCTTCAGCAACATTTATGGTACAAAATCATTCGTTCGTTCATTCATTCATTCATTCAGGTATTTAACAGATACTTTGCAAACCTGTCTTTCTTGGGTGAGGCTCACTAGCCCAAGCTAGAAAATCAGATTTAAAAAGGCACAGATCCTGCCCTCAAGAAGTTTACAATCTCCTAGACAAACACACACAGCGGAAAACGGCGAGTTCCCTTCGAAAGGTGCGGATAAAAAAGGTGTAGGGTGGTGAAGAAAGGGCAGAAAACATCCAGCTGTGATGACAAGAAATTACTTCCCACTCGGAAAACAGAAGCTCGGAGTAGAAGGCATCTAAGGGACACCACCTAGTGTCCACGAGGATCAAGTCGCCTCTCCGAAGTGCCCCGAATCCGATAACTGAGATCAGGTAGAACCACTTCCAGTCCGGGCTAATCCGGCACAAGGAGTGACTAGAGCTGCAGCCCGCCCAGGAGCGAGCGTCCCTAGCAACACACCCAGGTAGCGAGGCTCCTCCGCCGCGGGCCCGCGCTGTGACGCGTGGCGCTGGCTATGGGAGAATCCACTCCAAGTAGGTTGGAAGGACACGAGGAGAGCGCTAATCCGCATCCAAGGACATACAGAAGGACATCGAGCGTCAGAAAATACAAATGACTCAACCAAAAGAATTGGTCGTAAATAACATCCCGGCCTCTCGCCTCTCCAGGCATGGGCGAGGAGACGCATTGTGGTATGCCCCAGGGCGCACGGCGCGAGGCATGCTGGGAGTTGTAGTCGATCCGCTAGGCCCCGCCCACGGATGGTGATGGCGCCACTTCCGGGCCGGCCTCCCTGAGCCCGCGCACGACGTCAGGGTCTCTGTCACCGCCACGTCGCGGACGTGGTAAGTACCCCTCCTGATCAGTGACCCCGGTGTTTCCCCTCGGACTCCGGTAGCCGCCACGAGTGCAGCTCCAAAACCCCTGAGGGCAGCCGGTCCTGCCCGGGCCCGCGGCGGCACTGCGAGCTCCGTGGTCTGGGAGCCTCTCCCCACTGGGCGGGAGGGAAACTGACCCCAGCGGCAAGCCACGACCTCGGCTCCTTCCGGACGCGCGCTCCCCGCCACTCTTCGCGTGAATGCATTCTGAGGGGTCGTTCGGCGTTTTTGAAGCCTTTGCAGAAGGTTTTAACCTGGGAGACGCGAGGCTGAGGCAAGAGAATCGCCTAAGCCCAGGAGTTGGAGGTTGCTGTGATCTTTGACGTGACAGCACTCTACTGAGGGCAGTAAAGTGAGACTGTCTCTTAAAAAAAAAAAACCTGGGGGAGACGGGCATAACTTTTTCCCGATGTTCTGTTTCCTGCGCTTCCGCGACATCGCACTTGCCTGGTTTCCCTCCCATGTCATTCATTGCTCTGCAAGGTTCTCCACTCTGTCCTAGGTGTTGGCATTCTTAGGGTAAACTTTACGCCCTATGCTTTCTTCCAAATTCTTTATCTCCAGCTTACGCTTTTTCTTTTATTTTGAGCTCCAGACCCTCAAATCTACTGACTGTGCCTCCGTTTGGATAGCTCATATGTATTTCAAACTTGGCAATTTCAAAACCGACTCCTCATTTCCACCTCTCCTCACCCAACTTCCTCCCCAAACCCCCGTTTCTGCGCGTGGCACATTATAGACCCTGTTGTGCCTGCCAAAAACCTAGAGATTATCTTTGACCTCTTTTCTACTCCTGACATTCAGTCTGTTATCGAGTCCTATGGATTGTCCTTCTAAATGTGGGCCTTTTGTCTGTCTATCCATTCTTAACAATCCTTATTCTTGCCACCCCCTGACTATTTGGGGCACCCTCCTAAGTGGTCTTTTAAGCAAGCCTGTGCACCTTCCTTGAATTGGCTCTTGCACCTCTAGCTGCCATCTTTCCTTGGAATTGTTAATACTGGTACCTGCCCTTCAGGTATCAGTTTAAATAGTATGTCTTCAGAAAAGATCTCAATTCAGAAAGGTAGGAAGACTCTAGTGCTTTCACATATGGTCTCTAACAGAATCTTCACAACTCTGGAAAGTTGTTTATTTTTCCAGTTTTACAGAAGGGAAACAGACCTGGGGGATTAATTAGATTGTGCAAAATCATACAGTAAGTAGCTGAGGTAAAATTTGCACTTTCCTGTCTTTTTAACTTTTATCTTCAATGTCTTTTTTTTTTTGTTTTGTTTTGAGACAGAGTCTCACTTTATTACCCTGGGTAGAGTGCCAGGTGTCATAGCTTACAGCAACCTCAAACTATTTGCTCAAGCGATTCTCTTGCCTCAGCCTCTGGATTAGGTGGAACTACAGGCACCCACCACAAGGACGAGGTCTGGCTCTTGCTGAGGCTGGTCTCAAACTCCTGATCTCAGCCAATTCAGCCACCTTGGCCTCCCAGTTTGCTGGGATTAGAGGCTATGAGCCACCATGCCTTATCTTTAAATATTTTTTGTTCAATGAACACATAATGTTTTGTTCTTTATTTAACAGACTTCTTTATGATAGCTGTTCAAGTGGTTTCTTACTTTTTGGTTCCCATGATGAACAATAATAGAATAAATAGACATTGAAGCTAAATTTGTCCTGGACTTTCTTGTTTCCATAGAATAAATTCTGAGAAGTAGAATTGGGGTTAAAGGTAAGATCTTACAACAGAGTTACACTTTATAGAATAAATAAAAGCAAACACTCTTAAAGAAATGTGATAATTTGTTAAAGGCTCGGTGCTTGTAGCTCAGGGATTAGGGTGCTGGCCACATGCACTGGGGCTGGTGAGTTCGAGCCCAACCAGGGCCTGCTAAACAACAACAACAATAACAAAAATATAGCTAGGCATTGTGGTGGGCACCTGTAGTCCCAGCTACTTGGGAGGCTGAGGCAAGAGAATACCTTAAGCCCAAGAGTTTGAGGTTGCTGTGAGCTGTGATGCCACAGCAGTCTACCAAGGGCAACATAGTGAGACTCTGTCCCCCCCTCCAAAAGAATTTGTTAAAATGAGAAAAATTGTCATGGTATTTCATAGTGTTCTGAGGGTTAGTACATTTTACATTAGAACTCTTTTACATTTTAAGAGCTCAGTAGATGTTAGTATTTAACTTGTTTATTTCAAAATAGGGTTCTTACTATCTTGGTGGTTCTTCAGGCTGTTTGGGACATATATTGAGAATCTGATAAAACTTTTGAAATCTTTTTCAAAAAGAAATCTCTCCCCTCCCCTTCAGCATTCCCCCACACATGCACACCCGTGTGCGTGCATGCACTCACAAATGATAATGTCATTTGTCATATGTCATCAACTATCTGAAACTCAGCATATGAGCTCAAGCTAAAAACTGCTGATCAGTTCCATTTTGGAAATGCTTTTTCCCCTTTATAAGTTGCAAGCATTGGCTGAGTGCCTGTAGGTCAGTGGTTAGGGCACCGGCCACATACACCGAAGGTTTCAATCTTGCCCAGGCCTGCTAAACCAGGGGTCCTCAAACTTTTTAAACAGGGGGCCAATTCACTGTCCCTCAGACTATTGGAGGGCCAGACTATAGTTAAAAAAATATAAAAACCTGAACAAATTCCTGTGCACACTGCACATACCTTATTTTGAAGTAAAAAAACAAAATGGGAACAAATACAATCACACTGCCACACGTGGCTCGCGTGCTGTAGTTTGAGGACCCCTGTGCTAAACAGTGACAACAGCAACAACAAAAAAACCCAGCCGGGCGTTGTAACAGGTACCTTTAGTCCCAGCTACTTCGAAGGCTGAGGCAAGAGAATCGCTTAAGCCTAAGAGTTTGAGGTGGCTGTGAGCTATGACGTCACAGCACTCTACTACCCAGAATGATAAAGTGAGATTTTGTCTCAAAAAAAAAAAAAAAGTTGCAAGCATTGGCCTATTCCAATTTTAATCTCAAATGTGATTTTTATATGGCTATAGGGTATTCATAATTATTTAACCAATCTGTTGACAGGCTAACATTTTTATACCTGAATCTTTGTATGTTTTGCAGATTTTTTTTAGACTAAATTTCTAATTCGGAATCAGTAGACCAAGGATATGAATAAAAGGCTTTGATTCTTATTGCCACATACGATGAAGAGTTCTGCCAGTTTGTACTCCCACCCTCAGTGATATATTCATTTCCTCTCATTGTTATGACCACCAGGTGTGGGGTTAGTGCTTTTGTCCCCTTCTTAAACTAGTCCTTTACCACTGGTATTTGTCATTGTTTTTTATCTTAAAGCAGTGGTTCTCAGCCTTTTTATATTAGAATCACTGGCTTGGGGACAGAAGGGAATTTTAAATATATGTGTGCATAGGTCCACCTTAGACCAATTAATCAGAATCTCTGGGGAATAGCCCAGGTATTAGTAGTATTTTAAGCTCCTCGGGTGATTTCAGTGTAGAACAAAGGCTGAGAACTGATTAAAAATTTAGAGGTTGTGGCTCAAGGAGTAGGGCGCCAGCCCCATACGCTAAGGGTGGTGGGTTTGAGCCCAGCCCTGCCCAAAAAAACTGCAAAAAAAAAAAAAAAAAAAAATTTAGGGGTTGTTTTGTTCTGTTTTTCTCCATGAGACAAAGAATTTACTCAGGAAGTAATAAATGCTTTACCTTAAACTAAGATGGTTTCTAATTTATGTAAGGAAGTGTTTCTTTTGTTTTACAAAGGAATTTTGGCTTTATTTGTTCTAGGTGACTGCAAAAACTATGGATATACTCTTCAGAATAAGAGGAGGCCTTGATCTGGCTTTTCAGCTAGCTACTGCTAATGGTAGGTCTTCTAAAACATGTTCCCTTTTTATTATAAAATTTTTGTTGAATTACACTAAGATTCTCTCCATTTTAAAGATGAAACTGAGACGATAAATCAACTGTGTAAGATTACATAGTTAGTATGTGGATTAAGTGGGTTCAAACTCAGATATTGTGTTCTAACACCCCCACCAACCTATGGGTATTCTGAGCAAATCAGAAGAAAATGGAGAAGGGAAATTACAATTTTCAATTAGGAAAGTAGGGATGAGGAGTAACTGCTGATAGGTACAGGGTTCTTTTGGGGTTGATGAAAACTTTCTGGAATTAGATAGTGATAATTGTAAAACCTTGTAAATATACTAAATGCCCCTGATTTGTATACTTCATAAGAAATAATTTTATGGCCTATGAATTTTATTTCAATTTTTTAAAAGATAGAAAGGTAGAAAAAATTATAATTATTGAACATGGGGAATGGGTATTTGAGAGTCAGTTTTACTATAATCTACTTCTGTCTCTATTTGGAACCATTTGTATTGAAAAGTTCATTTTTCTTAACTTCCATTTATTTTCTTTTAATTTAGAATTTTTTATCAAGAAGGCACTAAAACATATGTTGTGTGATCTGTCTACTGAGCTTTCTTCAAATGCGCTTGTGTTCAGAATTTGCCACAGTTCACTGTATGTATGGCCCAACAGTGATGTAAACACCATACCCGGAGAGCTGACTGATAGCTCTGCTTGTAAGACCATATTGCGCTTTATTCAGTGAGTATGTTTGCAGATTTCTAAGAAGGTTTTCAAAACATTGTTCCATCTTACAAATGGCTTTGTGTATTAAAAATTTAGATTTGAGCAGGAAGAAGATATAAAACGAAAATTCATGAGAAAGAAAGACAAAAAGTTATCGGACCTGGTAAGCGAATCACCTGCCTTCTTTATTAATAAAAACTGTAAATCCTTGAATTTGGAGCTGAGTGACATCTTAGAGATAATATGTAACATAAATAATAAATGATTTGTTTTTCTTCACATCAGTCTTGGTTCTGGTTGATTTTTGAACAAATGTCATTGAGTACCTACCTGCCATGTGCCTCAGATGTTACCAGAAGTTGGAGATAGAAATGGAGATACTTCTTCAAGGCAGATGTTACATGAAGTTAATATGAATGTGATGTTTCTAAGATGGTGGGTGGAGAATGGGTGGACTTCAGGTTGAAGAGATGGGCAGTGGCTGATTTAGGAGAGGCCTAACTGAACCACTAACTATGAAAATAGAGAAGAGGGAGTGAATGTAAGAGACACTTAAACAACACAAGGGATTTGACTCAGAAACTTACTGGATATGGCATGACCAGTTTCTTACTTGGGTGAAGATGGAAGTGGGGGAAGACAGGAGGTCAGCGTGAGCCAGGTTTAAGACCCCAGTTAGACCTACAGATGAGCTGTTAAATTTACAGATGTGGAATGCACCAAAGAAGTTGTGCTGAGGATAATGATTTAAAGATCCCCAGTAATCGGAGCTTGACATTTTAGGACTGCACATTAGGTATTTTGTAGAATGCTCCTCAATTTAGGTTTGTTTTATGCTTCCTTATAAACATTAAATCCAGGTCATGCATTAGTGGCTTGAATACCACAGAAGTGAAGTTGTATCCTGCTCACCACATCATATTAAAGAAATATATGCTATCATTCTGTTCCTAATATTAGTGATGTTAATTTTAATCACTTGAGATAGTAGCCACCAGTTTGTTCCATAGTAAAGGTACTAGTTTTCCCTTATATATTAGTATCTCATGGGAAGTTACTGTGAGACTATGTATAAATCCTATTCCTCATTAGATTCTTTACTTACCACTTTAACATCCTCTGATAATTTTTGCTAAAATCTAATATTAATCTGGCAGTCTGTCATTTCCTTCTACATTGATTAGATGAAACTGTACTGTGAGGAAGAACTTTCCTCTCTTTATTATCTGCATAGAAACGTGAATTCTTATTTTATTAAATGGGTTATAAGCTGTGACTATCATTAGTTATTTTGATGTTTACATCTTCCCAAGATTTGGCCAACAGAACCTTCTTTAAGCTGGCCCCAGTGCCCATCTGATATTGTAATTCTGAGCACTTCCTACTTTCTTCCATCACACGTTCCAGGTGCGACATGTCCTTCCTTGCTCTAGATCAAGAGTCCATTATTTCTCTACAGAGCACATATTTATATACATACATACTATACATACACACATGTAACATTTTTATTTTTATCTATATAAATCATATTGATACTTCAATTCCACTTGAACCTCAGAGTCTCTAACCTTTCCCAGTGAGAAGCCTGACTCCCAGTATCCTCACAATTCTATTAAATTTATTTGGTACACAGATAGTAGTTTCAGAAATGTTGTTCCATACCACTGTAAAAATCAAAGAATAGTGTTTAATATTTGTTTATAGTTCAAAAAGTAGAGTTTAATATTGGCATATAGTTACTTATATGTTTAAAAGTTCCTGCTGTATTTTATGTTGTTGATTTGATTTTTTTTTAATTTTAAATCTAGTTGGAAGTAGAAAGACTAGTTAATGAATCCCAGTGAACTGTTGCCTAGCATTAACAGTTATCAACAAATGACCAGTATGATTTTGTCTTCTAGATTATTTTGAAGCAGAAGGGAATTTTCTTTTTAAAATAATATTTGTGCTCTTGAACCATTTACTATAATGTAACTTTATATATTGTCCTTAAAAAAGCTTTTTATTTATACCCTGTATATTTAGTGTGTTAAATGCTACAAGTTGACAATTTCTGTTTATCTATATAGCATCAAATAGTAAATATAGATCTTATGCTGGAAATGTCAACTTCTCTGGCAGCTGTAACCCCCATCATTGAAAAGGAAAATGGAGGACACCACTATGTTAATATGACCTTACCAGTTGATGCAGTTGTATCTGTGGCTCCAGAAGAAACATGGGGAAAGTGAGTATCTCTCAAGATCCTATCTCTTAAAAAAAAAAAAAACCAAAACCTTAAAATATGAGGACCCTTCCTCAGAATTATCAGAGCCCATTTTAAGATACCATATAGGCATATCCGGGGTGCTGGTTGGTTTTTTTTTGTTTGTTTTTTATTGAGACAGAGTCTCACTTTGTTGCCCTCTGTGGAGTGCTGTGGCGTCATAGCTCACAGGAACCTCAAACTCTTGGGCTTAAGTGATTCTCTTGCCTCAACCTCCCAAGTAGCTGGGACTACAGGCACATACCCAGCAATGCCCAGCTGTTTTTTGTTGTTATTGTTGTTGTTTATTTAGTAGGCCCAGGCTGGGTTCAAACCCACCAGCCCCAGTGCAGGTGAAGGGCACCCTAACCATTGAGCTACAGGCACCAAGCCATGTGCTGAATGCTTTTACTGTTACTTACTCTTTGTTTATTATTAATGTAAGAGTTATCTAGTAATTAAATGGATATTAGGAGGAAGTAGAGTGGCATACTAAAACCTTGAGTATTTCCCTTCATCAACACAAAACAAATACATAGTTTTTTTTTTTGGAGGCAGAGTCTCATTATGTTGCCCCTGGTACAATGCCATGGTTTTAGTTGTCATTGTTGTTTAGCAGGCTGAGGCTGGGCTCAAACCTGCCAGCCTCTGTGTATATGGCCGGTGCCCTACTCACTGAGCTATGGGTACCGAGCCGTATAGATTTTTTTTATATTACATAATTTAGACTTCCTTTAATAAATTTAGTTCAATCAAGGTTTTTGCCACAGTAGGGCTATATTTGCTCTAAACTTTAATTTATCATAGCCACTATAACTTGTGTTAATATATTTGTATATTTCCCCTACAGAGTTCGTAAACTTCTAGTTGATGCAATTCATAGTCAACTAAGTGATATGGAAAAATGCATTTTGAAATATGTGAAAGGAACATCTATCGTGGTCCCTGAACCACTGCACTTTTTATTACCAGGAAAAAAAAATCTTGTAACAATTTCATATCCGTCAGGAATTCCAGATGGTCAGCTTCAGGCCTATAGAAAGGTAACATCAGTTCCTTTATTCTTACAAAATAAGATAATGACTATCGTTCATTTTGTATTTATTCTGATAAGTGGAAATTATATTGTGATTTAATTTAAAAATGTGGACATAGACTATTATGTAATGGTTTTATGTATTATTTAATTTCTGTTCTCAGGAAACTTTTTTTTTTAAGTATTAATGAAAAAATGTTAATTTTAATTTCAAATGCTCAAGGTGGTTCATGTATTCTATGAAATGTTTATATTTTTCCATATTGAAATATAGAAAGGTGCTTGCTTGCCTGGAGTAGGCGATGAGTGTTAACAAATTTATTTTCCCTCCATACTTCCGTATTTGTGAGAGACAAGATTATAGTTCGGGAAGGAATTAGGATTTATACTAAATCTGATTAGGATTTATGGTCATACTCTACCATAAGTAGGGTTATTTGGGTTTCATTTGAGGAAGTTTAGGGAAAACATGACCAGTATTCAAAAAAGTGAGATTTATCGGTAAACTGGTTGTATTTATTTATTTATTTTTACATATTTTTGATATTTTGCCTTTCTTGGCACCCATGAAATCATACCCTGGTGTGTCTTCTGATCGCTATTCCTGAGAAGAGATACAGTAACTCTAATTCTCCACACCTTTCTGTATTTACAAGATGAATTGATTTGCTGAGGCAACAGCTACAGGAGCTGATCTGTTCAAACCACTAGAATACTTAGGAGATATAACAAAGAAAATGTCAAACTTTTAAAAGTAACTATTACATGTTTTTATATGATTGGGAATATATTGCATTTTAAATATGCGTGTGTGTATTTTTATTTTCATTGGTTGCTTTTATACCACCAACTTCTATTCTGCAATTTTAGTGACTATCACTTAAAATGTATTTGTAAAGCACTTTAAACATGATTTTTCAACAGCCTGTGATATAATTATATCATTGTTAATTATAATTTACTAATTTATAAGACTGTTTCAAAACCAGTTTTTAGCCTGGGCATATTTTAATAGACTATATTATAATAAATAATAAATTTATAATTATCCCACCTCTCTTACGCTAACAAATTATTTTCATTTTTCTATGTTCTTTTCCAGTTTCTATTTATATACATAAATAAACAAAAATAAATCTTTCTTGGTTTTAGTTTAACTTTCACTCTCTTTGACCTTACTGAATTAAATCATAAGAGTGTATGAAAACTTTTATAACCAACATATATGGTCATTTTCTATGTTTTATAACTTCTTTAGTCTATTTATTGATGACAAATCTAAATCAGCTTTTTTATCTTTTTCTGTTGATTCTGATTTCATCTAGGAGTTACATGATCTCTTCAATCTCCCTCATGACAGACCTTACTTCAGAAGGTCTAATGCTTATCACTTTTCAGATGAGCCATACAAAGATGGTTACATAAGAAATCCACATATTTATCTTAATCCACCAAACATGGAGACTGGTATGGTGAGTTTAACTGATTGTGGGAGTCAGTCATTAATATCAGTAGTTGTTTTGTGTTTGTACCCAATATAGCATGTAAGCATTGATTCCTAATGTAGGTCATCCTTAAAGTTTATCACCCATCTCTTTTAAGATACAGCTGTAATTAACAGTGGTCTGAAAAGGTTATGAACCAATAGTAAATACCACATTTCTGTTACTAAAATTCCATTCTCTGATATCCTTAAAGACTTGTCCCATTTTTTTCATTCTGGAATCTGAGAAATCATGCTAAGGACAAAGTCTACCCAAACCACACTGTAGGGTAAGTCTCAGAAGGTACTAGACTTATTTTCTATGCACAATATACCTGGTTGCAAGGGATAGATCCTTATGCTGCACAGAAAGTAAGTCTCGTAGACTGAAGGGGCTGGAGAAAGTATTACTGTAAGGTACATGCAGGATAGTAAAAAAGGATATCACAGGCATCCAGGAATAGGAATATAGCCTAGTACAACTGGGCCTCTGAGAAACTAAGCAGGCCTAGAGCTGGGAGCTGTCTTGGTCTCTCTCACGGCCCACCTGGATTCCTTGATGGCATTTTCTGTTGCTTTCTGTGTGTACGCTTTCAATCCTAACTGGCCTGTTCCTTACCTTTACTCTGTCTCTCAGCTGCATACCTTCTGTAGCCACATTGTTTCAGCCTGTGTATAACTTTCTCCTATTCTTTCAAGCAGCTGCTCAGTGTAGGATTCATTTCAACTTCCTCCCCCACTCCTTACTGCCTGATTGACTCTGCACTTTCTAATCCAGATTCCCCAGAGAGAAAAACGTGACGGGCTGTCTTTTTATGGCATTTATTCGGTACCTTCAGGAGCTTTGTAAGGAAAACCTAAGAATGAAAAATTATGATACAGTATCTACCTTAGAGGAGTTAGGGTTCCAGCTACTAGGGAGGCTGAGGCAGGAGTATCTGTTGGGCCCAGGAGTTGGAGGTTGCTGTGAGCTATAATACCAGGGCTCTTTAACCTCAGGGCAACAGTATGAGACTACGGCACAAAAAAAAAAAAAAAAAAAAAAGAAAAAGAAAAGAAAAATACAGATTGCTTGCAGATGGTGACTTGAACAAAAAGAATATATATAATTGTATTTAGGACCCACGTGACTAGGCCAGGATAATCACCCTATCTTAAGATCCTTAATTTATAATTACATCTATGAATACCTTTTCTTTCTTTTTTGTTTGCCATAGAAGGTAGCATTCGTAAGTTCCGTTTTCAAGGATTAGATGGTAAGTATCTTTTGGAGACCTTTTTTTAGCCTATCACAATGATTGAGTTATATATTTTCTATCTGTGCTTGAACAGAACATATATATATTCTCTAATTGGTGGGGGAGGGTTCTATCTTTGCCCATAATTCCTCTCACCTAAGTTTTAAAAAGTAATACTAGTTCATATGAAAAGGCATTTGCATTCTTAGCATTGTACTACAAGTAAGAATTTATATGCTATTGACCCTTATTTTAAGTAACATACCTGGGCTGTAATAAATGGTAGGTTTACAAAATTGCAGAAACATTCTTCCTGTGTTCCATTGTATGGACCCTTCATCTGTTTGTTCCTTCTTTCCTTTAGTCCTTCATTCAGTCATTATTTACTCATTAGCGTTTATATCCACTATATGCTGGGCCTCTTGAAGAAGTTTAGGCTCAGAAATGAATAAGACACAATCATGTCCTCACTGAACCCTCAAATTAGTGTAGATAGGTAGATTATTTTTTAAATGATAATAAGTTATATGTCAAGTAGAGATAAGTGCTTTGAAAAATAAAAAAATAAAGCAGGACAGATAATAGCTAAGGCAGAGAGTTGGATGGTAAGAGAGTGAGTATACCATTCATAGGCCTGATGGTCAGACAAGATCTCTGACATCTGAACAGAGACCAGAGTGAGTAAGAGTACAATTGTACAATTACTTCAGGAGAGGCTGGGCATAGTGGGTCATGCCTATAACCCAAGCACGCTAGGAGGCCAAGGCAGGTGGATCACCTGAGCTCAGGAGTTCGAGACCAGCCTGAGCAAGAGCAAGACCTGACTACTAAAAATAGGAAAATTAGCTGGGTGTGGTAGTGGGCACCTATAGGCCCAGCTACTCTGAAGGCTGAGGCAGGAGGATTGCTTGAGCCCAGGAGTTTGAGGTGGCTGTGAGCTCTGATGCCTGGGCATTCTACTCAGGGCAACAAAATGAGACTCTGTCTCAAAAAAAGAAAAAAAAATTATTTGGGGAAAGAGTTCCCTAGGCCAAGAGAACCATAGACTTTGAGGTGAAATTGCCCCTGGTATGTTCAAGCTGAAGTAAAAGTATTAGGGAACCGTGTAGGAGATGGCATGGGAGAGGAAGCCAGAAGGCAGGTATTACTGGGCTCCTTAGTAAGAACTTCAGACCCTGAATAAAAACCCAGGAGCGTCTAACATGAAACTGTAGTTCTGTGAAGGCATTTTCACTAGGAACTAAAGTAACAGCCTAACTCTGAGAATAGTAAACATGGGCTCCGTGCCTGTGGCTCAAGTGGCCAAGGTGCCAGCCATATACACCTGAGCTGGTGGGTTTGAATCCAGCCCAGGCCCATCAAACAACAATGGCGGCTGCCACCAAAAATAGCCAGGCGTTGTGGCGGGCACCTGTAGTCCCGGCTACTTGGGAGGCTGAGGCAAGAGAATCCCCTAAGCCCAAGAGCTGGAAGTTGCTGTGAGCTGTGACGCCACGGCACTCTACCCAGGGAGACAGCTTGAGGCTCTGTCTCAAAAAATAAAAAATAAAAAATAATAAAAGAATAGTAAACATGACTCAGGTATACATAGCACATGTCTTTCTATCTTAAAGTGAATGTGTCGCTCTATTTCTTCTCCTCATACAGGTATATGTGGTGCAGGGCACATACAGCTACCATCACTACATGCAGGAGCGGGTAGATGACAACGGCTGGGGCTGTGCTTACCGGTCTCTCCAGACTATCTGCTCTTGGTTCACACACCAGGGATACACAGAGCGTTCCATTCCAACACACAGAGAAATTCAGCAGGTACGAGACATGCCATTTTTAGTTATAATCAACTACATTTTGTTAGCCCTTAATATGGCATTAATAATTATTATTACCTCATGGCGCAGACTTATTTCTGTTTTGAAGAGAAAAAGTGTTCTTGTGTTGGTAATCAGGGAAAATGCCCCAAGTGTAATTGTTAATAGTTGTCTTGTTTATGGATTTTTTTTTTTTTTTTAATATTTTTAAATACATAAAGGCACTAGTTGATGCCGGTGACAAACCAGCAGCATTTGTGGGATCACGGCAATGGATCGGATCCGTTGAGGTTCAGCTGGTACTAAACCAATTGATTGGTATAACTTCAAAAATACTGTTCGTCAGGTAAGGACACTTTAAGAAATTATATAAATTATTTCAAAGTGACAGTGTCACTTTTATTAAAACAATCAACAAAGGTAGCTTTTCCTCTCATTTATTTTCACTCCATTCTCTTCCTCCTCTTTACCTCATTACTTTATAAATGTTATTTATTTATTTTTTCTTTTTATTAAGTCTTTTGTACATAGATCATAAATACATTTATGCCCATTTCAGTGTGTTGATTATTTGTACAAATTGGAGTACCCTAAATTTTTTTTTGGTTATTTTTTAGAAGGCTTTTGAGTTTTTTTGTTTGTTTGTTTTGTTTTTTTGGGGGGGACAGAGTCTCACTTTATCGCCCTCAGTAGAATGCCATGGTGTTACAACTCACAGCACCTTCCAGCTCTTGGGCTTAGGCGATTCTCTTGCCTCAGCCTCTTGAGTAGCTGGGACTACAGGCACCCGCCACAATGCCGGGCTATTTTTTTGTTGTAGTTTGGCCAGGGCTGGTTTGAACCCGCCACCCTCAGTATATTGGGCCGGTGCGCTACTCACTGAGCCACAAGCGCCATCTGGTGTTTGAGTTTATGAATAAACTTTGTGATATAATATACTTGCTTGTCTTAGCCTAGTTTTAGCCTAGACGGGGAAAACGTAGATACATGTTAACTGTAAGTGAAGTAGATATATGTTAACTATAGATATATGTTAACTGTAGTGAAAGCCTAGTTTTCTAGGCTCAAGTCTTTGTAAAGTCTTCAGAGAAGAAAATCAAATGTTGATCTCTAATCTTTTGGTTTACCTCCTATTCTTTTTCCTTAGGATATTAATGTCCAAATGATGTACTCATTTTATCTCTTCCAGTATACAAAGTGGCCATAAAGTTCATGTGCAATTTAAAATAGTTTACTATTTTTTTAATGTTAAAAAGGCTATAAGAAAATATGGAAAAATACTATATGAGAAATATAAATTAACTAATACCTTTTTTTATGACCTTAACTAGTTTACTTCTGATTGTAAGAGCTTATGATAAAAATAACTTTTCTGTCCATTATAAATAACATTATTGTTATTGTCCAAGTACTGAGAGGCTGTAGAAATCAGTGCTAACAAATGACTAAGTAGTGAAGCACTTTTAAAAAATGAAAATTTTGGTACATGAAAACATTATTTATATATCCCTCATTAAGCAAGAGCTAAAGTATAGGACTACCTGGCACTTCCCCCCCCCCCCCCCAAAAAAAAATACTTCCCTTTATCAGTCCTTCTTTCTTCCTCTTAAATACAAATTGCATATTCATTCAAATATCCCTTAAAAGATAAAATGCTGCACTTGAAAACACTTTGCATTTTTCACACTGGCTAAACACATGTATTTTAGTCCTAGAATCTCTATAGCACATAAACACGTCAGGAATTGGTCCCAATTTAAAGATAGGGAAACACAGGCTCATGGGTTCAGGAGCAAGAATAACCCAGGACTTCAAACTCATTCTTCTGATAATTAAGTCCAACCATACGAGCCTCCTGAGCATCAAGGTGACCTGTTTCAGTCTTAAGTAAAAAATCTGGGACCTTGGCTCAGTGCCTATATAGCTCAGCGGCTAGGGCACCAGCCACATACACCAGTGCTGGTGGGTTTGAATCCAGTCCGGGCCTGCCATACAACGACAGCTACTACCAAAAAATAGCCGGGCATTGTGGTGGGCGCCTGTAGTCCCAGCTACTTGCTAGGCTGAGGCAAGAGAATTGCTTAAGCCCAAGAATTTGAGGTTGCTGTGAGCTGTGACACCACAGGACTCTACCCAGGGCAACATGGTGAAACTTGGTCTCAAAAAAAAGAAAAAAAATCTGGGACCTTCTTTATGCAGTGCCAGAGCAGAAAATCAAGGTCTTTTAGCTTCTTTCCTAGTGTATTAGTGGCCTTAAATATTTGCAGAGTTTATGTTGCTTTATTTTTTAGCCATCAGAAGAAGAGAAAATTTGTTGTTTTAAATTGGCAAGTCAGCTTCCTACCACTTAATTTTGTTTACATACATACACACACACACACACACACACACACACACACACACACACACACGGTGCCCATAAAGTTCATGTGCAATTTAAAATAGTGTACAATTTTAAAAAATATGGTTTTTTGTTTTTTTTTTTTTTTTTAAATAACCAAGAAGGAAAAAGGTAGAAAACATTGGCTCCCAAGCTCATGATTTGACTTTAGTATTGAAAGTAGTTCATCTGATGGACAATGGTTTCTTTCTAGCCAAGGTTCAGAAATGGCCTCTCAAGGACGGGAACTGGCTAATCATTTCCAAAGCGAAGGAACGCCAGTTATGATCGGTGAGGTATTTTGGACATCTTGGGCACTTTTGGTAGGGTGGAGAGTATGTAAAACTTATCGCTAATATAAATATTTAATGTTGCATAGAATCATTCATCTTAAAACATTTTAAAATTAACTTTTACACTGCACATATTAATCTCTGGATATTTAAAAAAATTCTAAATTGGCTTGAACAAAAAAGTTTCTAATAAACAGAAATAAAGGCTAAAAAGAGAAGCGATAACTGTGTCCAAAACATTTAAAAGCTAAAGAGCAGTATTAAAAAGAGGAGACGATCTCCAAACTAAGAATCATAAGTCATAGTACTGTCACTAACTTGGCTGGCTGTGTGACACTGTGCAAATTATTCAATATCTCTCTGGACTTTATGTGTTTAAAATAAGATTAGATTAACTATTGTAAAGATGTATGCTTCCAAGAAGAAAACTTATCCTGTGATGACAGAGGTAAGCTCAGACTAGTGGGATGTCAGCAGGGTATCAGAAAAAACTTCATGAGTGGATGGGCTTTGTCACTCAGAGCAGCGGCAGCTGACCATCTGCTCAGAGGGGTACCACAGCAGTGATTGCTGCTCTGCTGGGAGGAGTTTGGACCCTCTGTGGGGTTCAGTTCAAGTAATTCCGTGGATGTGGCAGAAGACTATAAACTTTAGCAGTTGAGATTAGTTTATGTCCTCTTTTGTATTTCATATTTCTTCTACAGGGGGAGGAGTTTTGGCCCACACAATACTAGGTGTTGCATGGAATGAGATAACAGGGCAGATAAAGTTTCTAATTCTAGATCCACATTACACAGGAGCCGAAGATCTACAGGTTATTTTAGAAAAGGTAAGTATCCACTTAGCACAAATTTTGACCCAAGGCAGAGAACCCAGAAGTGGAGGTTATCAAACTGCCTGTTAACAGAAAGTAGCTGAGGGCAGTGATTCTTAGGGTCAGAATGCTAAGGCTGCGGTGAGTGAGAGCCTATCCATATGTGAGGACAAGAGGGAACAAAGTAAATTTGCAAAAGACAAAATGTAGGTTAGATTTTTTTTTTTTTAACTCAGTTATTAAACTTAACAATAGAACACAAAGTTCATAGATACTATCCTTTGCAGGGGTCCTCAAACTTTTTAAACAGGGGGCCAGTTCACTGTCCCTCATTCCGGTGGAGGGCCGGACTATAGTTCAAAAAAAAAAAAACAAACTATGAACAAATTCCTATGCACACTGCACATATCTTATTTGAAGTAAAAAATAAAAACGGGAACAAATACAATCACACCGCCTCATGTGGCCTGCGGGCCGTAGTTTGAGGACCCCTGCAAAGTTGTGGTTCTGGCTTGGCGCCTAGAGCTCAGCGGCTAGGGCACCAGCCACATACACTGGAGCTGGCAGGTTCGAAACCAGCCCAGGCCTGCCAAACAATGACAACTACAACCAAAAAATAGCCGGGCATTGTGGCAGGTGCCTGTAGTCCCAGCTACTTGGGAGACTGAGGCAAGCGAATCGTTTAAACCCAAAAGTTTGAGGTTGCTGTGAGCTATGATGCCCTGGCACTCTACTTAGGATGACAGCTTGAGACTCTTGTCTCAAATGAATAAAATAATAAAGCAGTGGTTCTCAACCTTCCTAATGCTGCGACCCTTTAATACAGTTCCTCAGGTTGTGATGACCCCCAACCATAAAATTATTTTCATTGCTACTTCATAACTGTAATTTTGCTACTGTTATGAATCATAATGTAAATATCTGATATGTAGGATGGTCTTACGTGACCCTTGTGAAAGGATCTTTCGACTCCCA
The DNA here is from genome assembly GCA_963574355.1 of Loris lydekkerianus. Lineage (NCBI taxonomy): Eukaryota > Metazoa > Chordata > Mammalia > Primates > Lorisidae > Loris > Loris lydekkerianus. Next base: position 41,244 of record CAUYPK010105623.1, read on the forward strand.
AAAGGGTTGCCACCCACGTTGAGAACCGCTGCTTTAAAGATTTTACTGCTTTGTATAAATAAATTGAGGTATCAATGTCTTAAAATAGAAAAGTAGAACATATACTTGCATAATTTTTAGAATTAACCAAAAATTAACTAACCATACTGCTTAGCTTAATCATAGCTAAGTAGTATGCTCTTAGACATTATGGAGGCTTGACTAATTCTTACATATGAAAACTCAGTAGTAAATCTTTAGGAGAAAGTATTGTAAAACATTAACATGGAAAGTACTGACAGAACCTGGTTGTAATTTCCATCACGCAGTCTTGTAACTTTGTAAAAAGTTTTCCTTTCCCTTCTCCTGTCTCCAGGGCTGGTGTGGATGGAAGGGCCCAGACTTTTGGAACAAAGATGCTTACTATAATTTATGCCTTCCTCAGCGACCAAATATTATTTAAAGTGTCCTGGAGTCAAAGGCTGCAGTAAAGTGGTATTATAAATTTAATAAAGAATAAGTTTAATTTTATATTTTATCCTTGGTGTAGTTTGATGGTTTAAACTGTTTTGTCCCCCAAAAGCTGTAAATACTGCACAAGATAATTTATTCTTTAGACATTCTTTTAATAATTTAGAAGATAAAGCATATACAACCAAAACATTACAGGCATATAAATACATGTATTCTTAAATGTTATCTTCATTTGGAAGAACATTTTCCTCCTTCTTAGAAGGAGGTTAGACACAGACTATGGTATGCCAGAAGCAGTAGCTTGGATCTGCAGAAAGGGAGGCATTCTTCAAACGTCTCCATAACCAGCATCTATTTTTAAAAAACATGTTAAAATTAAACACTTAAAAAAAAAAGGTTTTCTCCCCAAACTTCCACCATGCATGCCAATTTTTGGTCTCTAGAATCTAGTCGTAGTAACAACTATAACTAGCATTAAAATGTTAATGATAAAGCTAGAAATAAGAGTGTCAATATTTAAATGGAACAATAAATTCAATGCTAAAGGAGAGGTCCTTGAGGGAGGGAGAAAGCAGCAGCTTAGGGTGTTTACCAGCACTTCCTTTTTTCACTTGCATTTTCTACATTTCCAAAACTTTGTTTTTGTCTAAGCACTGGAACACGATGATCTCTGTCAGATTGTTCACTTGATTTTATCATCTGCATATATATATTATTTTTTTTTCTTTTTGAGACAAAAGTCTCACTATGTTGCCTTTGCTAGAGTGCTGTGGCTTCACAGATCATGGCTACCTTAAACTCCTGGGCTTAAGTGATTCTCTTGCCTCAGCCTCCGAAGTAGCTGGGACTACAGGCATCCGCTACAACACCTGGTTATTTTTGTTGTTGTTGTTGTAGTTGTTATTTGGCAGGCCCCAGCCTGTACAAACCCTCCAGCCTTGGTATATGTGGCTGGTGCCCTAGCCGCTGAGCTACAGGCACCAATATCCTGCATATATTTACTTGTAAGAAACTTGGCACATTCTGGAAATCCATATGACCAAACAAGATCTGCTGTTTGCCATTCTTATTACATAAACTGAAATTATTGCTTAAAAATGAGTTGAAAATCCATTGTTTAGTCCTTGTTATATCTTTCTAGCTAAGAAATTTGGGGCCCATAGAAATGTTGGTTACGGAACAGAAGAAGAGGCAAAGGATACATAGGGAAACTTCATTTTTCTCACTGATATATCTTCATTGGCTAGCATAGGGTGGGCATTACATTTTTTAATGAATACAAGAGTATTATTGTTCAATACATTAGAATGGGTTTACCTCAAACAAAACTGAAGTAGAATACTGCCATAATGCATAGAATGGCACAATAGATTGCCCAGAATCTCTTTCTTTATCCCTTTCTTTACTTGCTGAAATTGAATATTATTAGATTATCACTAGCAGCCTACATTAACATTTAAATTAACAGACCAAATCATCAATTAGGTGACTATTATGTCAGCTTCAAGAGTCTGAATAATCCAAGAAAATATAAAATTTGAAGCTGCTGATTTTATACTCACTCAATTTGAGCATCTCTGGCTACAAGCAGGCTGAGGCATTCCAGGCTTGCAACATTCACTGCCTTGTGTAGTGGAGCTTCTCCCAAACATCCTTAAGAATAAGACACAATGGCGGCGCCTGTGGCTCAGTGAGTAGGGCGTTGGCCTCAGATACCAAGGGTGGTGGGTTCAAACCCAGCCCAGCCCGAGCCAAACTGCACAAAAAAAAAAAAAAAAAAAAAAAAAAAAAAAATGCCAGGCCTTGTGGCAGGCACCTTTAGTCCCAGCTACTGGGAAGGCTGAGGCAAGAGAATCACTTAAGCCCAAGAGCTGGAGGTTGCTATGAGCTGTGATGCCACAGCACTCTACCAAGGGTGACAAAGTGAGACTCTGTCTCTGAAAAAAAAAAAAAAGAGTAAGACACAATGCATTTTAGGGTCTCTCCCCAAAATACTTTCTGTGGAAACTGGTGGGTAGTCTATTTGAGGAAGCCAGTCAGAATTGTATTCTACTGACTTAAATTTTTTAATTCAAGCTATTTTTGATAAGTTCCTTTATGTGCTTTTAGTACAATGTTTTTTTAAAGGAGAGGTGTGGGCAGCGCCCGTGTCACCGTGGTTATGGCGCCGACCACATGCACTGAAGGTGGCGGTTTCGAACCCTGCCTGGACCAGCTAAACATCAGTGACAACTGCAACAAAAAAATAGCTGGATGTTGTGGTGGGCGCCTGTAGTCCCAGCTACTTGGGAAGCTGAGCCAAGAGAATTGCTTAAGCCCAAAAGAGTTTGAGATTGCTGTGAGCTGTGATGTCGTAGCACTCTACTGAGGGCGACAAAATGAGAACTCTGTATCAAAAAAATAAAATAAAGTGGAGATGGGGGTCTCACTCTTGCTCAGGCTGGTCTTGAACTCCTGAGCTCAAGCTATCCATTTGCCTTGGCCTCCCCCAGTGCTGGGATTACAGGCATGAGCCACCGTGCCCAGCCTCAAATTTTTCATTAATAAAAATGTGCAGCCGCATCCATATTAAAATTTAAGTGAATGAAAGCAAAGTAGAATTCTACACAAGTCAAAGGTATACGATTTAAAATTCACTGTACTTTAATATTCAACAGAAGATGCAAACTACCGTAACGGTGTTCTTTAGGAAACCATGATTGTGGGCATGCCTCAAGTTATTTCAGTTGCTATACTGAGACTTAGGGTAATGTAACAATCATTTCTTTTGACATAAACTGTAGATCTGTGCTGTCTAGTGTGATAGCCAATAGCCACTTACAGGAAAAACGCATATGCTGTCACATCAGACTGTGAAGACACAGAAAATAAAATGTAAAATACCACATCAATAATTGCTGGATATTGATTATATATTGAAATAATAATATTGTGGATAAATTGGGTTAAATTACTAAGATTTCATGTTTTCCTTTATTGCTGTGGCTGTTAAAAAATTAAAAATTGGTCTCAAGTTAATAAGAAAAACTTGAAAAATAAAAAAAAAATTTTAAATTTTAAAAATTACGTACTCTCTAGATTCTGTTGCCATTGGTCATCGCTGCCATAATTATAACTGGCGTGTAAGAAGTGTTTGTGTGGACTTGGGGTGTGCAGGGCAGTGTCTAGCAGCAACAATCAGTTACCTAGTTACCTGCTGGTTGAGGTCAGCGTCTGTTTGCAGCTGCCAGCGAAGGAAACACGCAAGCCGCCATTTGCAGCCAAGGGAACAGGACTGCTGGCAGGAATCCAGGGGTGCGTTGACTGAGGCCCCGGTCTCCAGCAGATGCTGCAGACCGTCCACCTGCGGGAAGAGACAGATCCAGCGCCCTCTCCGGCTAAAACAAACTCCGAGAAGACTTGACAAGGCAGTGCGGAGTACTCAGTCTGCTGTCTCACGCTTCCAACGCTCCCACGACAGCGTTAGCCCCAAGAGCCAAGAAGCCGGAGTTTCACTTCCAGGTTGTGTTCAAACAACAGCATTTCCCGCCCAAAGCAGATGACGAGAGTGTCTGGAAATGCACAGTGGTGGAAGTCTGGCTGCAGAATGGCAGGTAAGAGTACGGGAAATTTTAAAAGGTTGCTGGAGCCAGTAGGATTCTCCCAAGGCTGCGGCCGCCACACGTACACAAACACTGGCACGTGCTACCCGGAACCCCGGGGCAGGCGGGGAGGGGGCGGGCACGCAGACTCGCCATCTGATTGGTCAGTGTAAGCGCTGCTAGACACGCCTGCCGAGGGGCGGGACTCTGGACTTCCGGCGAGCCTTAGCGCGCGTGCGCCGGGATTCAGCTCCTGCTCTTCAATCCCTCCGGAATGGCGTGAGTGGCGGGCGCGGGGCTGGTGTCCGCCAGCACTCACGTAACCAGGAGGCGGGTTACTGTCTGTTGTGCTCGCTGTTGACGCCGGCCTCGGCAGGAATGAGTTTCCTTCTCTCTCGTTAAGTCTCCCCTCCGCTCTCTGATCTCCGCGGCCACTGGCGTTTAGGACCGACAGGCAAGAGCCGGGGCGTTGGAGAGCCGGCGAGCGCGAGCCGGGGGACCCGAACTTGATGGCGGGAACGGCGGCCCCGGACCCGACCTGGGCCTCGCTGCGTTGGACGCCCGCGCCCGGAGGGGTCCCCGCGTGCAGGGCGGAAACATTTGGTGTCCGGGGTGGGGGGAGGCGCTGCTGGAATTGGGGCGGCCCGAAGTGGGGACCCGGGGTAGTCGTCACCCTGCTCACGGGGTCCCTGGAGGACCACAGGCTGGGGGCGCTGCTCTCCTGGGGCTTTTTAGACCGTTGGGCTTGAGTCACTCCTTTTTGTACAACCTTGGGAGCAGGTGACGTCAGAGCTAACGTCTCCACTCTCTTCCTAAACGGTCTTTTCACATTAAAATGAGGTCAAAACTAAAGCTCCAGCCTTGTACACAGACTGTGCCCCCCACCAAATGCACAATTTAACGAAGGAAAAACGTAAAATTGTCTTAAGTCACGTTTGACTTCTGTAATTACAAGAGATGCTCAACATAACTTGTATCGATTTTTTGTTATCCGTATATATCGTGACAATTTTAATATTTTTTTCTTTCTTGAAATGTGTATACTTTTTTTGGCTGCCTCCACACTTCTTTTCCCTTAAATCTTTAGTAATTCTCTTTTATCAGCTAGTGATATTTTTGAGAGCAGGGCGGAAAAATAAGTATGTTTATTATTATGATATTACAAGACAGGGTTGTTGCCCTCTAAAGGAAGGCTTTACTTTACACTTACTTTTAGTTCTTTTAGTTCTAAATTTAGTACAGTATATTATTTGTTTTGTAACAGCCATAAAATAATTTTGCAATCTTAGGAAGTGACCTAAGACGTAGTTTTGAACATTTTTGTTCATACAGGTATTTGAACATAAATGTGTCTTAAATGGATATATAGAATCGAGCTCATATTCTGTATTTTTAATACTTAAACTATTTACAGTAGCTTTCCATGATAAAGAATGGCAGTGCAGAGATTTGTGAGGTGAATACATGCCAGTATTAATATCCCTGCTCTTCTTTATATCAAATCAGAAAGCACCACTTTTAAAACCACATGTAATTGTCTGGACTGGCTCACATCTGTAATCCTAGTACTTTTGGGACCTGGAGGTGGGAGGATTGGCTTGAGTCCAGGGATTTGAAACCAGCTTGGGCAACCTAGTGAGACCCTGTCTCTACAGGAAAAAAAAAAAAGAAAAAAAGAAATCAGTAAAAAAATGCTTTCAAAGCGGTGAGAATAAGTCAGCTATTAAAGATGGAAAAAATTTCTACGCTCAGACTGTTTCAGAGCATTTTGAAATTTATACTCCAAAGAAACCTAATCTGGAATACATGTGGCCATGGTTTATACAGAAAAGATAACTTAAACTTTCACAGTTGACCCTTGCTTAAATCACTTCTAGCTCTACATGTAAAGATTGGAGAATAACTATATTTTTACAGTTTATTGTTTAAAAGTTTACCATTCTTTTATTCAGTTCAATATCCAAATTATACAAATATCCATTGTATACCATTAACAATTAAGAGAATTAAAGTGAACATGACAACTCAAAATATGAAATACATAGAAATAATTCTTCAGAAATATATAGTATTTCTACACGGAAACCTTCTAGTTATTGAAAATATAAAAAGACATGTCTGTATAGATTGCAACATTGTTTTTTTTTTTTATTTGTTTAGGTATTCCTTCTGTTATAACTGGAGTTATCTTTCTAGGGATACCAGTATACCACATAGCAAATTAAGTTTGCTCTGGGGCTTCAGAAGGATTGTAGCAAACAGCTGACCCACTGGGGGCACACATATCTGACGTAGGATGTTACATATGCAAGTACCTTTAGGCTTTCCTTTATATTCATAATAAGAGTAAACAAATAACACAATTTTGACAGTCAAGTTTGGGTTACCTTTTGGATACATTTTTCACAACCTTTATCATGTCTTACACCTACGATTAAAGAAGGAAGGTGAGAAAGTCCAGAGAATCAGTAATTAGTCCAACCCCGCTGCTGCTCATCCTGAAGCTTCTGCCACACCTAGACCAGTTGGCTCCTGGTATGTGACTGGGGCAGGCTGTGGGTCTGTTTTTTCAGGGTAAGACGGTGGGGATGTTCTGGACTGGGGGTGTTGTTGGACTGTCCACTTCCCATCGTCGGCTGGTTTCACACATGAGTGATGTATCCAGGCAGGGGTGCCATTCACCTTCACTGCTGTTGGTGAGGACAGGATCACCAAGTAGGGGCCTTTTCACCAGGGTTTCAGCAGGCTCAGGCTCTCCAGTCTTTAATCTACACCTGGTTACCTGAAGAGTGGGGACAGACTGGGGGTGATAAACTAACAGGATATCTATCATTCCCCCATTCTGAAATTTTTTTTTGTTATTTTTCCCAGTGACATTAGTTAGTAAGTTAGCAAATTTTGTTTCTTGCAATTCTCTCAGGGTTCCTGGTAAATTTCTTTAAATGGGAGGGGTCCTGTGACATAGTATTTCATAGGGTGAGTAATTTAGTATTTTTGTTTGTTTTTTGAACCACATTACATTGATTGCATTTATTAGGTAACGTCCCTCTTACAATTGTGTCCTGCCCCCAAAAGTTATGTCACACACCGTGACCCTCAGCCCCCTTCAACCCTCTTTCTACTCTCCCCTTCCCCTTCCCCCCCACAGCATACTAGGTCATTAATTGTCATCATATTAGAATTGAGTACATTGAGGATTCTTGTTTTTCTCCATTCTTGTGATGCTTTACTAAGAATAATGTGTTCCACTTTCATCCAGGTTAATACAGAAGCTGTAAAGTCTATTAAAACTGGAATACTATTTTTGCAGTTTTAAAGTGTAGATGGTAGCTGGGCGTGGTGGCTCACTTTGGGAGGCCAAGGTGGCTGGTCTTGAGCCTCAGCAAAAGTGAGATTCCATTTCTACCAAAAATAGAAAAACTGAGGCAAGAGGACTGCTTAAGTCCAAGAGTTGGAGGTTGCTATAAACTGTGACACCATGGCACTCTACCCAGGGCAATAAATAATAAAATCCAAATTATCTTATAAAAAATAAAAATAAGTGTATATGGTATGTTTAGATATCATTTTATTTTTTGAAGTTTTTAAATTTCAAATTAATATGAGTGTACAATCTATTAGGTTATATAATGTACACATGAAAGGTTAAAGTCAGAGTTGTACTGTGGCCTACACCCAGAGAGTGTGCCATACTGTACCCATTGGGTGGGACGCTACTGAACCCTCCTCCCACCCCCCACAATTCAGATGAGATTTTCTCATGAGTGGGTCTGTGACTGTTAATCTCCTAGTTTCAGATTGGTATTGAGTGCATGTGGTGCTTGTTTATTCCAATCTTGTGATACTTAGGAGAATGTTCTCCAAGTCCATGCTGGTTGTTACAGAGGATGCAAAACCTCCATCTTTTTTGAAGGCTTAATAGTATCCCATGGTATACATGTACCACAGTTCATTAATCCATCCATGTGCTGTTGATGGGCACCTGGGTTGTTTCCACATCTTTCTGATGTGAACTGAGTTGCTATGAACATTCTAGAGCAAATGTCCTTGTGGTAAAATGTCTTTTATTCATTTGGGTAAATGCCCAGTAGTGGGATTGTAGAGTCAAATGGTAGGTCTGCTTTTAGTTCCTTCAGGATAATCTCCATACTTCTTTTCTCATGAGAAAAGTTTCTGTTTGTGTATCTTGCCCAGACAAGTTTTTAATGGTTTTTTTGCTCTTGTTGATAAGTATGAGTTCATTGTAGATTTCTGGTAATTAGCCCTTTGTCAGATTCATAGTATGCAAATATCTTCTCTCATTCTGAAGGTTGTCCTTTGGCTTTGTGGATTGTCTCCTTAGCTGTGCAAAAGCTTTTTTGCTTGATCAGGTCCCATGTATTTATTTTAGTTGCTGTGGCAATTGCCAGTGAGGTCTTCTTCATAAATTCTTTCTCTAAGCCTATGAGATGAAGAGTTTTTCCCATACTATCTTCTAGGGTTTTTATAGTTACGTGTCTTAGATTTAGATCTTTTATCCATCAAGAGTTAATTTTTGTAAATGGTGAGAGGTTCAGGTCCACTTTCATTCTCTTACATGTGGCTAACTAGTCTCCCAGCATCATTTAGTAAATAGGGATTGTTTCCCCTAGTGCATGCTTTTGTTTGCTTTGTCAAAGATTAGATAACTGGTTTCATCTCTGGATTCTCTAGCCTGTAGTCCCAGCTGCTTAGGAGGTGGAGGCAGGAGAATTGCTTGAGCCCAGGCCCCGGAGTTGGAGTTGGAGGTTGCTGTGAACTGTGATACCACAGCACTCTACCCAGGGTGACAGCTTGTGGCTCTGTCTCAAAAAAAAAAAAACAACAAAAACTCTTCAAAGTAAGATGTTGGTATTTTAATGGGGATTTCATTAAATCTGTAGATTGTTTTGGGTACTATAGACATTTTTGATAATATTGATTTTTTTTTTCAAGCCATGAGCATGATATATATTTTCATCTGTTAACATCCTATGCGATCTCTTTTCTCAGTATTTTCTAATTTTCTCTGTAGAGATTCTTTAGTCTTTGTTAGATACATTCCAAGGTATTTTGTTTTGTTTGATGCTACTGTGAAGGGTTTTGTATCTTTGATTTGATTCTCAGCTTGACTGTTTTTGGTGTTCGTGAGGGCAACTGATTTGTGTACCTTGATTTTATAACCTGAAACATTGCTGCATTTCTTGATTACTTTGAGTAGTCTCATGGCTGAGTCCTTGGGGTTTTCTAGTTATTGAATCCTATCATTTGTGAAGAGTGATAGTTTAACCTCCTCCTGCTCTCATTTGGATACCCTGAGTATCTTTCTTTTGTCTGATTGCATTGGCTGAAACTTCCAGCACTGTGTTGATAAGTAATGGAGATAGTGGGCATCCTTGCCTGGTTCCGGTTCTAAGAAGGAATGCTTTCAACTTTTCTCCATGCAATGTGATGATGGTGGCTATGGGTTTGTCATAGATGGCTTCTATCAGTTTGAGAAATGTCCCATCTATACCTAAGTTCTTGAGTATTCTTATCAAAAGAGGATTTCGAATTTTTTCAAAAGGTTTCTATGCATCAATTGAGAGAATCATATGGTCCTTGTTTTTACTTCTGTTTATGTGGTGGATTACATTCATAGATTTGTACGTGTTGAACCAGCCTTGCTAAGATTTTAGTGAGTATTTTTGCATCAGTATTCATTAAGGCTCTTGGTCTGTAATTTTTTTGTTGTTGTGTCCTTTCCCAGTTTTAGTATCAGGGTGATATTTGCTTCATAGGAGTAGTAGGGAAGGATTCCTTACTTCTCAATATATTGGAATAGATTCTGCAATATAGGTATGAGCTCTTCTTTGAAGGTTTGGTAGAATGCTGGTGTGAAACTGGTCTGAAACGTTTTTTCTGTTGGAATTTTTTTTATTGTTTGGATTTTGTAGCTTGGAATTGGTCTGTTCAAGAGTTCCGTTTCTTCTTGGTTGAGTCCAAGGAGGTAGTATGATGCCAGGAATTGGTCCATTTGCTGTCCATTTTCAAATATTGGGATGCAGAGATCTTTGTAGTATTCAGTAAAGATTTTTTTTTTTTTCCTCACTGTGGTGTCAGTGGTTATTTCTTCATTTCTGACTGAGCTTATCAGTGATCTTGCTTTTCTGTTGCTAATCTGGCCAAGGGCTTATCAATTTTGTTTATCTTTTCTAAGAACCAGCTTTTTATTTCACTAACCTTCTGAATGGTTCTTTTGTTCTCAATTTCATGTCGTTCTGGTCTGATTTGATTGCTGTTCCTTTTCCAGCTCCTTGAGATGAATCATTAGATTGTAGACTTGAACTATTTCTGATTTCTGGATGTGTGCATTTAATATGATAAATTTCTCTCTTTCTTTTTTTTTTTTTTTTTTTGAGACAGAGTCTTACTATGGCATGTGACATACTGAGGAGTAGAGTGCCATGTTGTCACAGCTCACAGCAACCTCTTGGGTTTAAGTGATTCTCTTGCCTCAACCTCCCAAGTAGCTGGGACTACAGGCAGCTGCCACAATGCCCGACTATTTTTTGGTTGTAATTGTCATTGTTGTTTGGCAGGCTGGGGCTGGGTTCGGACCCACCAGCTCCGGGGTATGTGGCTCGCACCCTAGCTGCTGAGCTACAGGCGTGGAGCCATCATGTGATAAAATTTCAAACTTAGGGCTACCTTTGCAGTATCTCACAGGTTTTAATAGCATGTGCCTTCATTGTCATTTTGTTTTAGGAATACAGTCATTTCCTTCTTTATTTCTTTTTTGATCCAGCTATTGTTTAACAATAGGCTGCTTAGAGTTCATGACTTTGTGTGAGGATAAGTGTTTCTGTTGACATTGAGTTCTGCTTTTATTCCTTTGTGGTCCATAAAGATACATGATGTAATTTCTGTTTTTGTAATTTCTTGAGGCTTGATTTATGTCCTAGGATGTGATCAATCTTGGAGAATGATCTTTGAGCTGATGAGAAGAACATACATTCAGTAGTATTGGGGTGGAATGTTCTATAGATGTCTGTTAAGTCCAGTTGTGCTACTGTCCTGTTTTAAGTCCTTCGTTTCTTTAGTTTCTCCTTGGAGGATCTGTCCACTTCTGTCAGTGGGTTTTGATGTCTTTGGCTATTACAGTGTTGTTTGTTACTGTATTGTTCAGACCACAGTAGGGTTTGTTTTGTAAATCTGGGAGCATTTATGTTAGGTACATAAATGTTTAGAACTGAAATGTCTTCTTGTCTATTGTTCTCTTGACCAATATATAGTGTCCATTTTTTTTTTTTTTTTTTTTTTTGCAGTTTTTGGCTGGGGCTGGGTTTGAACTTGCCACCTCCTGCATATAGGGATGGTACCCTACTCCTTTGAGCCACAGGCGCCTGTTTGCCGGAAATATTGTTTTATTGACCTTCACGCTGAGTCTTGATATGTCCCTGGGGGTTAGATGTATTTCCTGAAGAGAGCAAATTTTAATTATATCCAGCCAGTCTGTGCCTCTTTAGTGGGGAATTCAAGCCATTTACGGTGAGAGAATTGATAAGAGAGTGGTGTTCTGTTTGTCTTGTTACGTGGAAGACTGCTGCACTGTTTTATCATGTGGTCCATTGTGGAAGCTAGGCCTTGTCCTAGACACTAGGGATTATGAATCTACCACCTTGTCTTTCTTCTTTCCTGTTCTTTCACGTATCAGTGTTTATTAGCCTGTTATATTTGCTCTCAGAATACATGACAAATTGGAGAAAAATCAGGTAAAAAGCTACGAGGTTCTCATATCCAGTGCTCACCTTAGCTTATCTAGTAATAAAAGACATCCTGTCTTTCTTCATACTTTTTTCCTCTCACTTCAGGGCCTGCTAGTGTAAATTTTCCACACCCAAAAGGAAAAGCATGGAGAAAAGCACTTTGTTGTAAATAAACAAATGGGCCTAGCTAGAAGGGGAAAAAATACAGAATAGAAGGCCAGTGCATGAATCCATAAGGTATTTTGATATCTCTGTAATAATATTCTTTTTTCTAATTTTCTATCTTATGTGTATAGATTAGGCTTACAGTTAATATAGGAGCACTACTTTTTAAACTACCCTTAGACAGCAGTAACTAAAGGAACAATAGCAATAAACAGAGAGCTTTGAGGTTTTTCTTGGGATGTTTATCTTTCTTTTCTTGGACACCAGTAACATTGTTTACTCTGACAGCAACTTCAGTGTTGAACTTCAATTAAAAAAAAAATCTTTAAATACATTATTTTAGTATTGGATTAGACCAACTACTAAGTGCCAAAAGAGCCAATTAGAAGTATCAGCAAATATAATTAATAACAAACTACTTATAGTCCAAACTACAGAGGAGGAAATTAACTCGTAAGAAGATTAAGTGACTGTTCCAAAATCACAAACATAATTCAATGACTTTTTTTCTAATATACTGACTTTATCTCCCTTTTCTGCATTACATTCTCATCTACTGAAGCAATCTATTGTCTAAAATAGTATCATGGCTCGGCACCTGTAGCTCAAATGGCTAAGGCACCAGCCACATATACCAGAGCTGGTGGGTTCAAATCCAACTCGGGCCTGCCAAACAGCAATGACAACTACAACCAAAAAATGGCCAGGCAATGTGGTGGGCACCTGTGGTCCCAGCTACTTGGGAGGCTAAGGCAAGAGAATCGCTTTAGCCCAAGAGGTGAAGATTGCTATGAGCTGTGATGCCGTGGCACTATACCCAGGGCTACAGCTTGAGGCTCTGTCTCAATAAATAGAATAGAATAGAATAGAATAGAATAGAATAGAATAGAATAGAATAGAATAGAATAGAATAGAATAATAAAATTTCATGTAATTATGTAAATGAAGCTGTCCAATCATACTGTAGGTCTCCTGAGTTCTTCCCTTGACCACAAATCAGGGGCCTTTACTCCAAGCTTGTTTCTGATTGGTGGAAAGATGCTGTACCAGCAGAATGCCAAGGACTAAACAAACAAAGCATAGCAACAACTGAGTCTCCCTACTCTCAGCCTAGGCCACCCTGGACTCCTTCATCCCAAATGAGGTGGCCTGTACATTTTATATGAAGGCTCTGATTTACCATTCAACTGCAATCAATCCTATAACATGGCAGTCCAATACAGACAGGAAGATAAAACTGAGCAGCACAACTGAAAGTGCATTTCCAGGTAAAATAGACAATGGTTGCCCTTGCGTCTGATGAACTTCTATTAGAAGGCCACAAGAAAGCACCAGTGCACAAAAACTGTTTAAGTAGTTTTTCCAGCTCCCACTAAATGGCCGCAGTTGGGAGTTGGGGGGGGGGGTGTGTGTGTGACATGCTCGTGCAATGTGTGAACTCAGCCAGCCAGGAGATGCAAAGAGGTCTCATGGTTAATCTCAGGTGGTGGAAACTGACAGGAAAGGCTGCTCTGGAGGGTCCTGGTTTCTTAGGAAGGAATATTCATGTTAGGGCTGTGGTTTGGTGTTCTATTCCTAGGCAATAAGGGCAGGATGCTCTTCCTAGTGAGTGCCAAGTGGTAATGGAGTCTCTGTGCACTTTCCCGGAGGAAGAAACTCCAATGCCATCTTATTTTTTATTCTTGTTTACAGAATACATATTGTGGAAACAGGATGAAGTTGACCAGTGAAAAGTTGCCTAAGAACCCCTTTCCTGCCTCTGTATCTCAGCATGCTGCCAAGAACCAAAAACTCTCCCGATGGCGTATGGGAAAGACTGGTACAGATTCTGACATTTAATCTTCTACTGAAAATATTTTCACTAAGATTCTTTATGTATGCTAGAGCAAACGAGACGGGGAATATCTGTCTTACTGATTTCAAGCAAGTGGTTACTTTTCCAGTCTTTTCCAGCTCTTTCCTGTAAGAATCTAAAATTGCTACCTAGTTTATCTGGTACAGATCATCAGTCATCTTATAATTACATCCTGATCTTGATTTTACTCTCAGTACTTAAGGAAATGCTTCTCTAGAAAAGAAGCTAGATGTCATTCCTATTAAAGAGAACAAGGCATGTTTTTTTTGAAATTGTCATTTAAAATTACCGCATATACTTGAGGATAAGCCTACCCGAGTATAAGCCGACCCCCTTAATTTCACCCTAAAAACTGGGAAAACTTAGTGACTCGAGTATAAGCCGAGGTGGAAAATGCAGCAGCCACTGGTAAATTTCAAAAATAAAAATACATACCCAAAACAATTACAATAATTGAGGAATC